>CAUYLZ010099521.1:0-29410 GCA_963573645.1 Pithecia hirsuta | reverse complement strand
GTTGTAATTTGATTGCTCTGTGGTCATATAGACTGTTCGTTATGATTTCCATTCTTTTGCATTTGCTCAGGAGTGATTTACTTCCAGTTATGTGGTCAATTTTAGAATAAGTGTGATGTAGTGCTGAGAAGAATGTATATTCTGTGGATTTGGGGTGGAGAGTTTCGTAGATGTCTATTAGTCAGCTTGGTCCAGATCTCAGTTCAAGTCCTGGATATCCTTGTTAATTTTCTGTCTCGTTGATCTGTCTAATATTGACAGTGGGGTGTTAAAGTCTCCCACTATTATTGTGTGGGTGTCTAAGTCTCTTTGTAGGTTATTAAGAACTTGCTTTATGTATCTAGGTCCTTCACATAAATTACGACATTATAGTTTGTTTCTGTTTATTCACTTATAAACATATTCTGATCTATTCGCTATACTACTTTATCCAGTCTGTTTGGATTGCGTGTTAGGTACTTGAAAATCCTATGGTTATCCACTTATCTAACATCTGGATTACTCTCACAGGGGTTGTTGAACTGCATTCTTCTAATTGTGTGTGTTTTTACCAGCTTTACTGCAACCCAATTTCTGTCACTTTTAAGTTCTTGGGAATGCTTCTAATTATTGTCTTTTTTACCATTGACAATTAAAAGATAAAATGTTGATGGACAATACGTGGACAATTGGTGGACTATTAAACCATTTAACTTTTGAAGAATCAGTCAATCCATAAGAATTCCTAATAGGTGAATCCCAATCTTATAATTATCTAATTTTGTTACTAATTTTTATGAACTGGGACTGGTAAAAAAAAAAAAATCTTGCTTGTCTCACTTTTTTAAAAAATCTGCCCTTGGTGATTGTCTAAGCATAGCATGGAAGGGAATTTTGTATTTATGGTTTGTGGTATGATCAATTTGCATCATTAATAATGTGAATCATGGCTGTGAAATGAGTTTAAAATTTCCACCAGTGTATATTATGTCCCCCTGCAAGTGAAGAGGTAACATTTGACTCGAATACTAATGGTAGGATATATTTCAGATCCTCTAAGCAGTTCCTTGAGATCTTTGGGAGGAAGGTGCTTTATATATCCTCCAACAAGAAATTTGAGACAGCCACTTGTGAATTACTATGTGCTGACAACTTTATCTGTCTGTACCAAAGATGTGGCATGGATTATAAATCAGCTTGTGGAGACAACTCAATTTTATGGACTGTCAATCACTTTAAAGACAGGTGAGGTCACATAATAAATACCCTCACTCCTCCAAAAATCCTTTGTGGATGCTCAGACCTTCTGAAAGCTTTGACTGGATTTTCCTGCCTTGGCAGTAAACTGTCAAATGATCGGCAAAGTCAGTGTGTCACTCAGTAGAGTGGCAGGGCTGGCTGCTGCACTCACACCAATCGGAGGAACAGAAGGGGATGAGATTTTCTAACCCGCTGTACAGATGTGAAACCTGGATTACCCTTGGTGTTCCATTAAGTCTTTGGAGATGTTTCAGTTCATAAATTATAAACGTTGTATATGTTGTGCATGTCACGAGAGAACAGCAGATGATAATTCCAAGTCTGTTATAGAGGAAGGCAATCCTTTGGGAGGAAGGGAGGTAGGATGAAAGACAAAAGAGAGGGAATTAGAAATGCATTTAGATGTGAGAAGCTGAAGTAATGCTATGATGACAATTATAGTTTGGAAATGTCAGCAGCAGATGGGATCTGCTGCCACTTGCCAATTGTAGACTGTTTTGGGTCCCCATAACAAAGGCATGGTTCCTTTGGAGCAAAGGGTGATTTTACAAAGCAATAGCAGAAATGTCTAAGGAGTTTGAGGCTGTGGAACAGCTACTTAGCTATAAACAAACCCTATCGAGAGAGATGTGTAAGGGAGCAAGATGAAACAAGAATAATACATAGGGGAGCTGGCTGAAGTTTAAGAATTGTGTGAGTCTTAGTGTTGAAAACTTCATTTAGCCATGGTCATAGAGCATTGCCTAGTTTTGAATGAAACAATCTGCCTTTTGTATTTGGAAAATTGGTTTTAAAGTAATGGGCCAGAAATTGATTTCAAAATCAGATTTCAAAAAATAAAAATCAGAGTAAAAATAATGTTTTTCCAAGTTCAATAGATATATTTTTCAAATTGCATCATATACCACATTTTTTCAGATGATTTGATGCAAATACAACCATTCCCTGCCTAATGCTCTCATTTTGTTGTCTAGCAGCCACAGGAGCTGGTAAGCAAGCAAACAAAAGGTAGAAAGGCAGAAAGAGGGAAGGCAAAAGCATTCTAAGGAAGTATACTGTATCTTCTGTCCTCCAGCAAATTGCATGAAGCAGGTACATTCTCTCTCACCAAATGAGGTGGTAAGGAAAAACCACTACAGTCTATTCATTGTTCTGTTTTTCATTGTCTGTCCCTTTCTGCACAAGCTGAGGACTGTGGTGTATATTAAGAGTTGAGCTTTTGTTTCTTTTTTATTTTTCATAAAACCATTTGTTAAGTAAAAAATTGGCATAAATAACTAATTCACTGTCTGTATATTCTGACTACTTTAAGTGGAAGTGATTGTTATATTAAGCAATACAACTAAGTTTTATAATGTGATTAGTTTCTAATGTGATTAGACTCTCTTGGTCTCTCTCTTGGTCTCTCTCTCTCAGTCTCTCTGTCTCTCGATCTCTTTCTCTTTCCGTCTCTCTCTCTCTCTCTCTCTCTCTCTCGGGATCTCTCTCTCTCTGTTTTTGAGACAGAGTCTCGCTCTGTTGCCCAGGCCGAGTGGCACCATCAGGGTTTACTGCAACCTTGACCTCCTGAGACAATCCTCCCACCTCAACCTCCTGAGTAGCTGGAACTACAGGCATGCACCACCACGCCCAGCTAATTTTTCTATTTTTTGCAGAGACAGGGTTTCTCCATGTTTCCCAGGCTGGTCTCGAACTTCTGGGCTAAAGCCATCCACCTGCCTTGGCTTCCCAAAGTGCTGGAATTATAGGCTTGAACCACCACACCCAGCCTACGGTCTGCATTTTTCTCTTGGAGCTAAGTTTGCTCAAAGAACTTTGGTTATTACTGCAACACTAAGACTCACATATCCAATGTTGGGGAAAATGACCTTAAAGCTACAAAAAATCCCTGTGTTTTTGGCCAAGAGTCAGTGTTTCTTTTAAAGGATAAAAGTCCTGAAGCTTAATTTGAATTAGTTGAAATTAACTAATTTATATATTTTTATTGGTTACTTTTACTGTCAGGGAAATGATAAATCATGTAATTTACTTCAGCATTACCGAAAGCCAGAGGACAGGTTCTGGGTTCCGGTCTAATTTGACTTTATCACACACACGTGGAAACTGACAGACACTGGTGGAGACTCATATCAAGGTGTGTAAGGCTCACAAGGGTCTGTCTCAGAGCAGACCAAATGAGACCCCAGATTGTATGTGGATTTGTTCCATTAATAATTTGAAGAGATTGAGGCAAATGCTGCAGGAGATGACACTGACCTTGCAGAAGACAAGTGCTCTCCAAGGTGTGGCAGAACTCGGCGGAAGGGGTGTGAAACGGGTCCCTGGTGAGGCAGGCAATTTGCAAAAGAGATCTTTACTTGCAGAAACAGAGTCCTTGGCCTTTTTGCTGAGGTTCTGGGGACATAGAATTGTACCATCTAGGAGGAATGTTAGTGATTTTCAAGGTCCCAATCATAGAGATGGGAGCCAGAGGGCTAACAGATGAAGAAAGCCACTCTGAAGAGCCCCATTTTTCTGTTGTTTGGAGAATTCCCATTCTCAGCCCATGTGGGTGGATCCCACAGTTAGTTCCAAGGATGGGCCCTTGTTGGCTTAAATCAGTTAGCCCTTGTTATTCCCCTGGTCGTGATGTTTAGTTTATGAATGAAAATAGGGCACAAACAATGAGGCATTTTTGAGGTTTCTACTACACTCAAACCAGAGACTATATGAAGAGCTATACTTGTCTTGCTACCACATAGATTTTTTTTCTTTACCATTTTTTTGTTTTTTTTTCTTTTTTTTTTTTGAGACAGTCTCACTCTGTCTTCCAGGCTGGAGTGCAGTGGTGTGATCTCTGCTCACTGCAACCTCTGCTTCCCAGGTTCAAGTGATTCTCATGCCTCAGCCTCCCGAGTAGCTGGGATTACAGGTGTGCACCACCACACCCTGCTGATTTTTGTATTTTAGTAGAGACAAGGTTTCACCATGTTGACCAGGCTCGAACTCCTGACTTCAGGTGATCCGCAGCCTTGGCCTCCCAAACTGCTGGGATTACAGGCATGACCCACCCATGTCCAGTGCCACATAAAGTCTAAGCACAGCATCAATATTGAGGACTTTGGAAGTAGGAAGTGGAAAGAGAGGAGTCATATTCTGGTCACGTAGTTGGACCTCCAGCATCAAGCTCTCTAGATGGGTTTCCTAGGATGCAGATGCTGAGATAGAGTTAGGAGGACAGAAGGTTTGCTTAGGAGTAATACCAGTGAAAGAAAAGGGTGGCCAGGTGTGGTGGCTCATGCCTATAATCCCAGTACTTTGGGAGGACAAGGCGGGTGGATCACGTGAGATCCAGAGTTCGAGAACATTCTGGCCAACACAGCATAAACCCTGTCTCTACTAAAAGTACAAAAATTAGCTGGATTGGGTGGTACACCTGTAATCCCAACTACTCAGAAGGCAGAGGCAGGAGGAAAACTTGAACCTGGGAGGTGGAGGTTGCAGTGAGCCGAGATAGCACCACTGTACTCCAGACTGGGTGACAGAGACTCTATCTCAAAAAAAAAAAAAAAAAAAAAAAAGAAAGAAAGAAAAGCAGGGGTGAAGAAGCCAGGTTGGGCTGGGAGAGCTTTTGGACCATAAGGCAGACCTGACAAAGTCTCTGTCAGCCCATGGGAGCTCTAGAGAAAAAAATGTCTCACTAGAGGAGTTTCCTGTTGCATGGAAACAATTAGTGATTTGGTCAATCACTGACTGTAGCCTGACCCAGAAAGATAGCCTCTGCTCCAAATGCCTTGCTCAGTCTTTGGCTTGGGGTTGCATAGAGAGGAACATGATCATGGCTCAGAAGTTGATGTTGATCATTCAGGAGCTACCAGCTGGAAGTTAACTAATCATGCTGTGAGGGCTGGGCAGCTAGTCCTTTCTCAAGGGGTGACCTGAGAGGGGCATCACTGTGTCTGCCACACAAGCCACTGAGAAAGCCAGCCATGTGGTTTATGTGGCCAAATATATCCCCTTTAGTCTTGAAATACTGAAATTCAACTAAAAAAGTTCTGACTTAGGGGAAGAAGTGGGGTTTCTGCTCTGAGGTAGCAGATGAGAACCTGCCTGTGAGTCTGAGATGCAAAAGCCTTCAGAGGCTGTTGGTCAGCACTGGGCAGTTAAGGCCAGATCATCAAAAAGGAAAGGGAGTTTAGTAATCCCCCTGGATGAGGAGCTGAAGAAAGAAGCTCATGTTTTTCCTGTCTTAACTAGGTTAATCTGATGACCCGTTCACAGTATTCTCATCTATGCTTAAGTCTGCCTTGGGTGATTTCAGTCTTCATGTGGATGAGCTTTCCAAACCCTAACCTCAAATCTTTGACCTCATCTACCCTAGTGACTTACACCTCAAATCCATTTTAACAACTTACCAAAAGCCCATGCTCTGAACTTCATGATCAATTAGAACTGCTTTACCTCCCAAACCTTAGACTTCAGGAACACATTTTACAATCACAAATTCCAATCCTTTCATTTTTCTCACTCTTTCTATAACCAATGTGATACTCAAAACATAGAAACGTATCCAGATTTCCGAATCATTCGTTTTTATTTTTCTTGTTCTAATTTTTAGGCCACATTGGCTTCACTTCATTTCAAGTTCAGCATGGACCCTGTGGTCAGTTTAACTCTGCTCTCCTTCTTCCATCCAGCTTTAAATGAAGTGTCATTCAGGATTCTACTCTCCATCTGTTTGTTCTTGAGTTGTATCATAATTCCCTTGACTTCCATGCCATTATTCATAGAAGACTCTCTTTAAAGCTGACCTATTAGCTCTAGACCAGTGCTTTCAATTATCTACCACCAAATTCATGTGGATATTTCACTGTCATTGCAAACTCTGTGGGCCCTAGACAGTTAATTTTCTCTCCACACTCATCAACCTGCTATTTCTGTTAGTTACCAAGCAAAAGGGGCTCACTGCACAATGTACTAGAAGCCAATATCGTGACACTATGTTTTTGAGAAGAGAAAAGAAAAAAGCTTTTTATATCAAGTTGACTAACAAACAGAGAGGAGTCCAGCTCAAATCTATCTCCCTGTGCTGACTTTAAGACAGCAATTTTATTAGAAAAGATTTAAGGGGTGGATCCTGAGATTAGTAGGTGATTGATGGAAGGAAAGGAAAGATTTGGAAAGTCCTCAGGCATGTGAAGTTATTTCTTCATGCTTCTTCATGGATCCCTTGTGCACAGTCGTGGGAGTCAGCGTAAAACATACAGTGGAAATTTAGGCTGTAACATCAGCAAGCTCATTCTGTGCAAACCCTAGTTAGACGTGTTGGTTTCAACTGATTTCAGCCAGTTTTGGTATCTTACAAGCAGAGGGAGTTTCAGCCTTATACAAGTTGTTTCTTTTCTTATCTGCCATTTTGCAAACTCAAGAATCCGTTAGTCATTAGCGTTTAATTAACTCTTTGGGGTCCAGTTTCATGTCTTTGTTTTCTACCCTCATTGAAATACAGTCATCCTAGTACACCTGGGTTAGTCATGGTTCTCCAGTGATTGCTCACTGAGTTCTGCCTCATTCCTACCCTATAAAGTTCCCTGTCAGTATTTCACCTAACTGGTTTTTGTTTTTTTGGTTTTGTTTTTTCAGCCACCGAGATTATTTTTTAGATTGAGGTTCAGCAAACACTTTCCTCAAAGGACCAGACAGGAAACATTTTAAACTTCGAAAGCCATATGCATACAACTTTTCAGTTGTATTGGAAAGGCAACCATTGGCAACATTCAAACTAATAAGCCTGGCTGTGTCCCAATCAACTTCAGAGATGCTAAAATTTAAATTTATTTTTCGTATATCATGTAATGTTTTTTGGGATTTTTTTCCGCCAACTATTTTAAAATGTGAAAATCATTCTTAGTTCTTGAACCATACAAAAACAGGGGGCAAACTAAATTTGGCCAAACATTATTTGCTTACCCCTGATCTAGATCCATTATTTTACAAGAAGTTGTAAAAATGAGATACTCTAATTCTATAATGTATTCTTCATTTAATACTGAAATTATTTTATATAGATGTTTGTCTCATCAGCTATGGATATCCATAAGTACATTTTGTACAAGAAAGACATGGCAAATGCCTGGTTTTTCCCCTTATTTACTAATTTTTAGAATAATGAGTTTGTTCCTAAATGTGATGGTTAATTTTATGTGTCAACTTGATTGAGCTACAGGGTGCCCAGACATTTGGTCAAACATTTTTCTGGGAGTGTCTGTGAAGGGGTTTTTGGATGAGATTAACATTTGAGTCAGTTGGCTCAGATTGCCCTTATTGATGTGTATGGGCCTTATCCAATCAGTTGAACGCATGGATGAAACAAAAAGGCTGACCCTCCCTCAAGTGAGAGGGAACTTTTCCTCCCTGGCTGCATTTGAGCTGGGATGTTAGCTTTTCCCTATCTTTGAACTTGAACTAAAACTGTTTCTGAGGCTTTTGGACTTGGACTGGAACTAAACTATTGGCTCTCCTGGGTCTCATGTTTGATGACTCTTCCTACAGATTGTTGGGACTTGTCAGCCTCTACAAATTGCATGAGTCTATTCCCTATAATATTTTTCTCTACACCTATAGGTTTTATTTTTTTTCAAGAGCTCTGGCTAGTACACAAAAATAATCAATGAAAACCTAAACTCATGATTTTTCACATATTTTAGGTTTCCAATCTATTACAGTATACTAGTAATTATTACAGTATACTAGTAAGTTATTAGTATCTTGATGTTTTATGTAACTCACCTTTGACCACTGACAGCCACTTCAAGTTGAATTCATCATCCTGTTGACATGGTGCTGGTCATACTTTTTAGTTTTCTTGTTTTCTGGTATACCATCTTATATTCTAGGCTCATTTTGAAAAAACTATTTTAAAAAGAATTATTTTAAGGAGCAAATGATATTTTGGTAAAAGAGTCTTAGCCCTGGGGGGGTGTTCATTGCTAATAGGTTTGTTACTGTTTCTAGACTTTTTCAGTGAAAAAGCAAAGCAAGCAAAAATATGCATGTTTCTCTTTTAAAAGAGAAAATACATCGTGAAGTAATACTTATATTCTAAACTCAAAAATATTGTGTTACAGGAACTTTTTTATTTATAGGTTTGTACTCTGACATTAAAAATCTTGTTTCTTAATTACACTAAAAAGTACTTACATATTTTAACCTATAATTTTAAAATAGCAACACCAGTATTATTACAAAAATACAATTACTGGCCAGGCGCAGTGGCTAATGCCTGTAATCCTAGCACTTTGGGAGGCTGAGGTGGGTGGATCACCTGAGTTCAGGAGTTCGAGATCAGCCTGGCCAACATGGTGAAACCCTGTCTCCACTAAAAATATAAAAATTAGCCAGGCGTAGTGGTGCACACCTGTAATCCCAGCTACTGGAAAGGCTGAGGCAGGAGAATCAGTTGAACCTGGGAGCCTGGGAGGTGAAGGTTGCAGTGAGCTGAGATTGTGCCACTGCACTCCAGCCTTTGTGACAGAGCCAAACTCTGTCTCAAAGCAAACAAACAAAACAAAACTATAATTACTGAACATGGCTTAGAATTTATTTGCAGTTCTAGTTGTTCTTAAGGTATTTCCTGGTAGGAATATATTACTGTTACCATGTTTTAAACTACTTGAAATAATTATTCTCTATATTGAGAAGCTACAGATGTGACACACAGGTTTCTTTGTTTTGCTTTTGATTTTAGATATTAATGTTTTCATTTTGATTTGATTTTGTTTTATAATTATGTAAAACATTTGCATAGTTCTAAAGTCAAAGCTGCATGAGTTACTTTCTGAGAAGGCTAGCTTCCATCTTTGTCCCCTCTCTACTTTTTTCTCTTCCCCTTCCTACCTGCCTTATGCTAACAATGTGTATTTTTTTATATATCTTTTTGTATTTTTAAGAGAAGCAAATATGTACATGAATGTTTCTTTCTTACACAGATAGTAGCATACTATACACAGTATACTTCACCATGCTTTCTCACTTAATGCTATTTTTTGGGGAACCCTCCACAGCTATATTAGATATATTGAGACATTCACATTCTTTTTCACAGCCTATTTTATAGCCTATACATAAGTATCTAAGGCTGGGTAGTTTATAAAGAAAGAAGCTTAATTGGCTCATAGTTCTGCAGGCTGTATAAGCATGGTGCCAGCATCTGCTCGGCTTCTAGGGAGGCCTCAGGGAGTTTTTACTTAAGGTGGAAGGCAAAATGAAAGCAGGTGCATCACATGACAAGAGGAGGAAGTGCCACGCTCTGTTAAACACCTGGATCTTGTGTGAACTTACAGTGAGAACACATTCAGTGCCATAGACATTGTGCTATGTCATCCATGAGAGATCCGCCCCCATGATCCAGTCACCTCCCACCAGGACCAATCTCCAACACTGGGGATTACATTTCAACATAAAACGTGGGTGTGACAAAAATACAAACCTTATCAAATGAGTTGACATGGGTTATAGATACATAGTTATGCTTTAAGAAGAAGGCACTTTGCCTCTTTTGTCTTTTTAAACATCTTCATGTAAATAGGTCACGAATTTTCATTGGCTTCATAAGTCTTCAAATTAGTGTATCAATTGGGCTATCATTACAAAGAAAGGAAGCTATTGAACATGTAGGCTACACATGTGTAGAGGAAGGTCTTCAGTCAGCATGTTTAATGCATAGGGTGGGGAGGCATACCATTCTCTTAGATGCCTGTTGGACGGGATGGTTTTGGAGGAAGTGCCAGCCAGGTCATATTGATTGATTTAAGAGGCCCTTCTGGAAAGGACAGGCCATACTGTCTCCATCTTAATTGCTTAACTCTGCTGTTTTAGCAAGAAATTAGCCACAAACAATAGATAAACACTGAATGTGATCATGTAATACAGTTATTTAAAAGAGCAGGTCATGGCTGGATTTGTCCCTTGGCCATTGTTTGCCATTCCCTACTTTAGGCCAAACTCACAATTGGACAAAGCTTGTCTCTGGTGTCTTCTCTCTTCCTCCTCTTAGTTGGCCTCGTGGCCTGTGCTGGCATCTCACTCCCCAACACCAATGATGCTCCCAGGTAACCGACTTGGTTAGCAAGTCACCGACATGGTGGTCTGTGAATCTCAAGAGATTTACCCTCTAAGGACATGTTTGCATTTAGCTTTTTAAATTTAAATTTTATTTTTTTAGAAATGGGGTCTCGCTGTGTTAACCAGGCTGGAGTGCACTGGCATGATCACAGTTCACTGCAGCCTCCAACTCCTGGGCTCACATAATCCTTCCAGCTCTGCTTCTCAAGTAGCTGGGACTGCAGCTCTGTGTTACCACACCTGGCTAATTAAAAAAAAATGTTTTTTGTAGAGATGCTATCTAAGTATGTTGCCCAGGCAGGTCTCAAACTCCTGGTATCAAGCAATTTCCCTGCCTTGGTTTTCCAAAGCGTTGGGATTATAGGCAGTAGCCACTGTATCAGGCCTAATCTGAAGTTAAAATAAAAAGGCTGGTCTATAAAAAAATACAGTTAATTTTGTTTCATCCAGCCATAAAGATGATGCATAGTGATTATCAAAAACTTGGAAAGGAGAGAAGAAAAAATATTACAAATTTTATTATAGTCAACATTTTGGAGCACTAATGAATTCATTTCCTGTTGGAGTATTTCAGGCTCTCAGGCATGCAGTTGGCATCAATACCTTACACACTAGGCTTGTCTTAAGCTTGACATAAGAGTAGCTGCTGCCCATTTTTCTAATTTGTGAGGGCAGCTCTATTTCCATAGCCTCTTTTACTCTGTCTAGCCCTTATTTTCATATCTCTCCGGTGAGACAAATTTTTTTGGCAGAAGTATTTAATTATAAAGAAAGCAGAACTGAGATAAAATAATGTATGACTTGAGGCAAGTCACATATCTGTGGGTCTGTTTCCTCTCCTGGTAAATGAAGGGGTGCAACTAGATGATGGTGCCCACATTCTAGTATTTTGTGAGGCCGGGAGTTCAAAACCAGCTTAGTCAACATAGTGAGACCCCTTTTCTACAAAAATAAAAAACAAAAAAATTAGCTGTGTATGGTGGTGTGCCTCTGTAGTTAAGAGGCTGAGGTGGGAGGATTGCTTGAACCCAGGAGACGGAGGCTGCAGTGAGCTATGATCACACTACTGCTCTCTAGCCTGGAACTGCACTCTAGCCTGGGCAACAGACTGAGATCCTGTCTCCTTAAAAAAAAAAACAAGATGAGAGACAAAATTAAATGAAACTAGTATGGAATTAAAAGCAGAACCAATTAAAAGTAGATTCTGGGCCCAATAATATAACAATATTTTGGGATATGCTTGTAAGAGGAAGCCAGAGTCAGAGACATTGTGGGAAAAATGAGAATTGAAGTGATAATTTATTTGGAAGGAATCAGGTATTGCAATAGAAGAACAGAGGAGGTAAGAATAATGAATTCGGCTGGTCGTGGTGGCTCATACCTGTAATTCCAGTACTTTGGGAGGCCGAGGCAGGCAGATCATGAGGTCAAGAGATGGAGACCATCCTGGCCAACATGGTGAAACCCTGTCTGTACTAAAAAATACAAAAATTATCTGGGTGTGGTGGCACGTGCCTGTAATCCCAGCTACTTGGGAGGCTGAGGCAAGAGAATTGCTTGGACCCTGGAGGCAGAGATTGCAGTGAGCCGAGATTGCGCCACTGCACTCCAGACTGGCACCTGGTGACAGAGCAAGACTCTGACTTTAAAAAACAAAAAAAAAAAAAAGAATAATGAATTCATGTATTCTAACAAATATGTATTAACAAATAATTACCATTTAGTCTAACAAATGCTTTATTGGAATAGAGAAGTCACACATGCTTGATCATCACTAGGTCCAAATGATCTTATAAAGTGGCAAATTTGTAGTTGGTATTGAAGACAACATTCTATAAACTTATTCATTTCTTTTGCTGGTGGTGAATTTGTATCCGTAGTGTACGGTAGCAACCTCATTTCTTGCCTCCTTAGAAGAAAGAATTCAACTGAGGGGCATAAGGCAGAGGGAGAGATTGTTTTAGAGCAGGAGTGAAAGTTTATTAAAAAGCTTTAGAGCAGGAATGAAAGGAAGGAAAATACACTTTGGAAGAGGGCCAAGAGAGTGACCTCAAAGGCAAGTGCGTTGTTTGACCTTTGGACTTGGGGTTTTACACATGGGCATACTTCTGAGGGTCTTGTGTTACTTTACGCAACTCACCCAACTCCTGAGATCTTATCAGGAAGCTGCTGATTACTGGCTTCAGGTGTTTTCTGTCTATTAAGAGACTGCCTTTCTCTGTTGTTGGGTGTGACCAATTATTACTTTGGAAAGACAGTTAACTGCCTGACCATGACCTGATGGTTGCCTGACACCCCTGGTGTGTGTGTGTGTGTGTGTGTGTGTGTGTGTGGTGTGTGTGTATGTGTACCCTCTCCTGCCCTGCTCATACCTGACTAGCTACCTACTGTAACAGTTTGAGAAGTTATTCACACCCCCAACTTTACAAAACATGCTGAAACCGTATTTCCATGATTACATTTATTTACTAGTTTAACAACATGCTAGATTTTCACTTTAGGACCAAACCTAACTTTATATTTTGGACAGAGATGGGGAAAAAGAGAATAAGGCCCTTAAAAATTAAATCTCGTAATTGCTGGAACAATCTTAACCAAGCCCAGCCAATAGCTTGTTATACTCTAAATATAACTTGTCATCTTATAACAAAATCCAATTTTGAGAATAAGTGAAAATTCATTTCAATTTTTGGTTGCTTAGTGTACTTGAAAACCAGAAACTTACGGTTGGACTTTTTCATATTTATTTTGGGTCAGGTGATAGGGAATGATCTCCCCCATGTCCCTAGAAGATGGTAAGATTGATGAACTGTTTACATAGGCAATCAGAATTCAGTTACTCTATTAAGCAATTCATTGTCTTATTTTAGCTTACCATGGTTTCACCCCTTAGTCATTTCTGAATGACACCCACAAGGAAATTTAATTAGTTGACCTTACTCAGTTCTATATCGTAATGTGGTGGTTAATATGTTTCATGGCTGGTAATTATTCTTACTGAATTACTGAATTTTCACAATAATTTATATTTCAGAGGTTAAAATGCAATATTTAATTTGCAATATAACAGACGAGCAATATTTAAAGCCTAAGGTGGAGGATAAAAGTATTATGAGGAGAAAAAAGAGCACAAAGAGTCTATAACAATGTGGTAACGTTGTTCCAAAACCATTCTTTTACTAACCAATGTTTAGCGGCAGACAGCCAAGCAACAGTAAATGGCCTCATTGTAGACAAGTTAATATAATCATTTTCAGTTACAAAAATGTAGGTAAATTTAGGCCTTGCCCTTTGTTAATTCCTACTAGTTATGCTTCCTTTTTTAGATCGCAGAAGAAAATGTTTGAAAAATTTGTCCTATTTTGACCCTAAATAAATAATTCTGATTTTTACCTAATAAAACTATTAGTAGTAGGGTTTGAAGGTGAGAGGTAGGAATATTTGCTTATGTAGAGGAAAAGCCATTTCTGTACAGATGTTCATCTGGCTTCAGTGGTTCAGGATAGTCATGTTTGAAAAGCAGGAACAGATAAAATGAATCGGGTTTTTCAAAATCTTGTCTTTTATTTTTGTGCTTGGAAAATTGAGGTAATTTACATGCAGCACAATGCTCAGATATTAAGTATAATGACCAACCAGATCAAGGTGAGATATAGCACCTTTTACTTTACCTCAAAAGTTTCTTCTTTCTCCTTTCTAATCAATAAGACTCTCTCCCAACAGGTAACTATTCTTTTTTTATTTCTATCATGATAAATTAACTTTATGTGTTTTTGAACTTCATCGTTCAAGATGGTTTAGTTCTCCGATTATTACTTTTAAAATCCTGTCCATATCATCAATACAAATGTGTTTAGGTCTGACAGTATACCAGGCAAAATGCTTCAAACTCACCAAGTTCTCTCCCCTATATTGGATTTCCTGTCAGTATCATAATTAAAAGTGGATCACTTGTGCTTCAGTTAAATGATTGTGAGCTCAAATGCAAAGACTGTGAAACAGTTAATCTTGGTAGAATGGAGCACCGTGGCCAGTGCTGGAGTACGGAATGTCGGGCGCATTTCTCGCATAAAGAGACCACCAGGCAGGCTTTGTGTGAGCAACATGGCTATTTAGTCACCTGGGTGCCAGCAGGCTGAGTCTAAAAAGAGTCAGTG
The DNA here is from genome assembly GCA_963573645.1 of Pithecia hirsuta. Taxonomy (NCBI): domain Eukaryota; kingdom Metazoa; phylum Chordata; class Mammalia; order Primates; family Pitheciidae; genus Pithecia; species Pithecia hirsuta. Next base: position 14,912 of record CAUYLZ010099521.1, on the reverse strand, counting down.
GAGGGTGGTGGCTATAGTCTGGAATAGTCAGGGTAGCAGATACTTTAGTTAAAATATTTTGTCCTAATAAGGGAACGGGGCATGTGGGGATGATTAGGAAGGAGTGAGTAAAGGAGTGTTGCCCAAGCTGACACCAGAGTTGGGGAAATTGAAGCCTGGCTGTCAATTCCTACAACAGTTACAGGGGCTAGGAAACTGGACCTTGGAAGGAAGGCAGTGTGGAGTGGGTAGCCCCCATGTCAACTAAAAAGGGCATGAACTTACCCTCCACGGTAAGAGTTACCTTAAGCTCAGTGTCTGTGATGGTCCAGGGGGCTTCTGAAGCAATCGGGCAGTGTCAATCTTCAGTTGCTAAACTGAGAAGTTCTGGAAAGGAGTCAGCTGGAGAATATTGGGTTTGAACTCCAGGAGCCTTGGGAGTGGCTGTAATATGAGCCAGACAGTCCAGTTTCCAGTGGGGTGCCCCGCAGACAGGACACAGCTTAAAGGGGACCTTGGGCTGTGAGCATTTGTTAGCCCAATGTACAAGCTTTTGGCATTTGAAGCAGGATGGAGCCCCAGGCTGTGGGCACTCCCTGGCCCAGTGACCAGTTTTCTGACATTTGAAGCAAGGCCCTGGAGGAGGACAGCTTGATGGTGCACCCAATTATGGTGGCCTTGGTGCCTGGAAGTTCCTTGTCATTGAAACAGTGGCCGGGGTTTGTCCTACTGGAGAGGCAAGCAATTACAGCTCTGAAATGCATTGCCGCTTGGCTGCTTTCTCCCTATTGTTAAACACTTTGAAGGCAAGGTTGATTAATTCCTGTGGTGGAGTTTGAGAACCTGAGTCTCGTTTTTGTAGTTTTTTCCTAATGCCTGGGGCAGATTGGGTAATAAAATGCGTACTGAGAATAAGGCATCCATCTGGTCCCTCTGGGTCTAGTGCTGTGAAGAGTCTGAGAATTTCTAGGTAGGCCATGAATTGGGCCATGAATTGGGCCATGAATTGGGCAGGGTTGTTTCTTAAAGCTTGTCATAATTAATGGCTTTGTAAGCTGCCTGCATACATCCCTTAACTGTCAGCGTAAGATTGAGCCAGAGTATAAACCCTATTTTGTTCATCTGGAGAAAGGGTAGAGGTTAGAATGACATTTAAGTCATTCCAGGTTAAATTGTAGGACTGAGTTAGATACTGGAACTCTTGGATGTATTTAGTGGAATCTGATGAGAAAGATCCCAAGTGCTGACCAATTTGGGACAGATTGGGCAGAGAAAGAGGAACATGTACTTTGACTATGCCTCCAGCTCCAGCCACCTCTCGAAGGGGAAACTGTTGGGTGGGAAGGGGAGAGCTAGTTTTAAGGCTGAATTGTGTCCTGGAGCAGGTGAGAGATGGAGAAGTGACAGAGGAGGTATAAGAGGGAGGAGATGGAGCGGTGGGGAGATTAGAGTTCGGCTTGGCCTGTTGACGGGCAGCCTGATGGGTAAGGGAAGGGTAAGAAGGGTCTATGAAGGGTGAAGAATCTGCATTGGCAGTAGGGACAGGGGGTGTGGTGGGAGAGAAAGGAGGAGAATTTGAGAGAGGTCACACTGGGAACAGAGGCTGGGAAGGGAGCAAAGTGTGAAAAATGCCGGTACATAGGGGACTTCAGACCATCTGCCCATCTTATGACAAAAGTTGTCTATTTCCTGCAGGATGGAAAAATCAAAGGTGCCGTTTTCTGGCGATTTAGAGCCATTGTCCAACTTATACTGTGGCCAAGTGGTATTGCAGAAGAAACTAAGATGCTTAGATTTTAGGTCAGGTGGTATCTGGAGACGTTTGGGGTTTTTTAGAACACAGGCTAAGGGGGAGGAGGGAGGAATGGAGAGTGGGAAGCTGCCCATAGTTTAAGAAGAGTGGCGGAGACGAGGAGAGTGAATGTGCGATCAAGCAGTTGAGCAGACGTCTCTGCAACGATCAGTCAACGAAGGAAGACTTCCTGGTTCTGTGACCTACCTAGGATTTTTTCTGGTCATGAACCTCACAGAAAATCCTGTCTTTCTTGTCTCCACTGAAAGGGAGAGGAAAATGAAACGGAAAGGAGGCTGACAGGTAGTGAGAAGAGTCGAAGAAGAGAATTGAGGCAAACCGCTTACCTGATCTAAGGATGGTGAGTGTATCCGTGAGCTGGTCTGATGAGCCTGGGTCGTAGTTAGGTCTCTTCATAGAGGAAGCACAAGGAATAGGGACAGGGTGTTTGGTCTCCCATAGGAGTTTCCCCGTCCCAGGTTTCAGCCTCAAATGTCAGGCGCTTTGCTTGCGTAAAGAGACCACCAGGCAGACTTTATGTGAGCAACATGCCTGTTTATTCACCCGAGTATGGGGGAACTGAGTCCAAAAAGACAGTCAGCAGAGGGCGGTAGGATAGGAGTTGGTTTTATAGGTTGGAGCAAATGGTCAGTTAAAGATGGTAATCTATTTTAGGGAGGGAGAGGGTGTCACGGGATGCATGGTCACAAGGGTAGGAGTCATCTATTATAAACAGGCATGATCATAAGGGTGGGGGGTATTGGTTGCAAGAAGAGGGGTGGGTGCAGTAAATTACATAGTTACAAGGGTGGGGGTCTTGAGAAACCCAATGTCCAGGGGGAGATTTTCGCAAGGCTGAGCAGGAACAATGGCTGCAGGTTGTAGGGGAGAGCAATTAATTAGGCAGGAACAAATTGTTTCACTCAATTCTGTGATCACCTGGTTACTTGTGGTTACTTCAGACTTCCTGGCTCCTGGGGACCAGTAAGGTGTATGTGTGGGTCACCAAGGCTAGAATGGCCAGGCTTGGACTTGGAGGCCTGACACAGAGCTTGACTCCAGGTGACCCCAAGGAGTGGAGTCATGGGCACTTTTCCGAATCTGGGCCACTGGAACAGAGTACACGGGGGATCTGATTCCAGAAATGGAGTATATGGTGAGGCCTGTGTTATGGGAATAGGACAGGAGCCCACATTAGGATCAGAGAGCAGCAGCATGAATGGGATATGCCTTAAAATTAGAGCCTTTAGGCCTGTCTGTATCCATTTATTCTCCCAACATTGAGATTAGTCCTTCTGCCTGTGATGGTTGGTATCAGCCTGCAGATGCAGATCCAGTTCTGGGAGACACCATGTAAACGTGAGAAAAAAGTAGTGCCCTCTTTCCCACAGAACCTGGCTCCCTGCAGGACAGAATCACCCTCATTGCCAGGCGCACGCCTTGACCGAGTGGGGATGCTAGCACTCTGCTAGATGCACCCTGAGTTTCAGGCAGTCAGAACTCTGCACAAATTGCTTCATCAGCCTCCCCTTCCTGGATTCCCACCTTGAATAAATAGCCATGGGCAGACAGTGAGAAAGCAAGTCTAGAGGAAAGCCTTGTCAGGGCTCCCATCTGAGCTATGTTACTAGCCTTGTGACTCTGGACAAATTGCTTTACTCCTCTAAGTCTCAGTTTCCCAGTCTGTTGAAGAGGAACGTAATAGTTCTTACCTTATGGGTTAAATGAGATCTGTGTAAGTGGCTAGTGGCCTTCTTGATCCCCTTTTACACTGGATGCAAAAGAAGAAAAAAACCCTGTTTCAACTACTGGCCTTCAAAATTCAGCTAAAACATTGTCTACTCAGAGACCTGCCTTGATCCCACCAGCCTATTCATGGTGCTTCCCTACTTTTAAAAATTTAATTAATTATTTTTGGAGATAGGGTCTCACTCAGTTGCCTAGGCTGGAGTGCAGTTGCATAATCATAGCTCACTGCAGCTTTCATCTCCTGGACTCAAGAGATCCTCCTGCCTCAGCCTCCTATCTGGGACTATAGGCGTGCATCACCATGTCCAGCTAATTAAGAAAAAAAATTTTTTTTTAGAGGTAGGATCTTACTGTTTTGCTCAGGCTGGTCTAAAACTCCTGGGCTCAAGCAATCCTCACTCCCAAAGTGGTAGAGTTACAGATATGAACCACCATGCACCCAATCCCTTTTTTATTTTAAATAACAATTTCCTTTATATCTCCTCCTTTGGTCAGTAGACTACTGAGGTTAGTGATTGAGTCTTTCACATTCATGGTTGAGCAGTGCTACGGTGTCCAGCACATGGTGGGAATGCAGGAAATATTTGCCACATGTGTGAGTAAAATCTGTTGTCTGGCAATTACATATTGCACGTCATTTGTTTTTAGTAGTTATTTTTTGGTATAGCATTAATGTTCAAGTTTATTTTGTAGGGAAGGTATAAGTTTCAGTGAATCCTTCAAATTTACCTGTTGAGCTCCCTTAGCTATCTTAAATTGGCTTGACAATCAACACCAACACAAAATTACTATTTATGAAATGATTCTCTGTTGGAAGGCTCTGTAGTGACTCTGTGAAAATAGCGGTAATTTAGCAATTGAGTAGCATTTGCCTTGGTGAAGGAGTAAGTGCAAATAATAACTTTAGTTCTGACTGATACCACAGACACTGTCAGATCTCTGGATGAAGATTTAGAGAAGATTGGCCATTAATTTCACACTATGCTTTAACCCTTCTTTATAATATATAAAAGTTAAGGTTTTGACTATAAGCCCCAATGCTTGAGAAATGAGACTAGCAAGATAGGAAACACTCCCACCTACCTGAAGTGTAACTGCTAGATTTTGCTGTTATTATTAGATGATTAATATTGTGACTAAAAAAGTACCTCTGTTCATGCCTCCTCCTAGTGATGGAAGCAAGCTGAAAGTCAAAGGGACTTCCTGTATGGTTACTAGAAATAATCGCCCATCTTCCTAAGGTCCTGTCTGACGAAAACACACACACATGTCATCTATGTACACCAACAACCTAAATACTTAAAAGGAATGATAAGAGGAAAAAGACTTTTTTTCTCAACCTTCATCAATTTGCAGTTGGAACAGATCCCTGTAACAAAAGACACATTCACAAGAGAAAAACAAGAAGAAATTTATTAACATGTATATTTCAATGTACATGGGAGACACCCAGGGTATGAATAATTCTCACAGAGGTGGCTTTGAGTTTCTTTCGGTTTATATGGTATCTTTGATAAAGAACAGTCAATGTTTAAATAAGTGACAAGACAAAAAAAAAAATGACTTTGCATCTCCAGGGGGAATAATATGGGGAAAGGAAAGTAATTGGCAGATAAAGGCTGGTTGGTAAAGCTTGTTCATGTAGATTGCCCTGGTGCAATCTTCAAACCTTCAAGGGTCTACAGTTATTTTCAGTAGTTAACTTTTATTCTCCCTGTTAGAGAGGGGAAGGGAGATAGATTCTGCCTTGGTAAATTTATGTCCTGCTTTAAGCCAGTTAGACAGAAGACAGAGAGCTTTCCTGCATCTCTTCCTCCTCCTCCTCCTTTTCCTCCTCCTCCTCCTCCTCATGCTCCTCCTCCTCCTTCCTCCTCCGCCTCTTTAGCTTTCTCTTCTACCTCCTCCTTTCTGTTTTTTTCTTTTTAGAGATAGGATCTCACTCTGTCCCCTAGGCTGGAGTGCAGTGTCACGATTATAGCTCACTCCAGCCTTGAACTCCTGCATTCAGGTGCCTCTTCCGCCTTAGTCTCCCAAGTAGCTAGGACTATAGATATGTACCATCAAACTCAGCTAAATTTTTTTTCTTTCTTCTTCTTTTTTTTTTTTTTTTTTTTTTTTTCTAGAGATGGAGTCTTGCTATTTTGCCAAGGCTGGTTTCAAACTCATCTCATGGCCTCAAGTGATGATCCTCCCTGGAATTAGAGTTGATATCCTAACCATTTTTGTCCCAAAGTTCTGTTCCCCATCCTACTTTATTCAGACACACACACACACTTCAGAGCATGTATAATCATCCATGCTTCAGGGAAGTTTGAGAAATCACTGTTGAAAAAATTATTTAACACATCTTGATGTAATTGTCCTCATAGCTCACAATTATCCTGGGGACACAACATTGGATGTAAATAAAAATGATGTTTAGCTCCTTTTTACTTTAATTATTATTATTTTTTTTTGAGATAAGATCTCACTTTGATGCTCAGGCTGGAGTGCAGAGGTGCTATCTCGACTTCATGGGCTCAGGTGATTCTCCCACCTCAGCCTCCTGAGTAGCTGGGACTATAAGCATGTGCCACAATACCAGCTAATTTTTTGTAGAGATGGTGTTTCACTATGTTGCCTAGGCTGGTTTTGAACTCCTGGGCTCAAGTGATCCACCCACCTCAGCCTTTCAAAGTGCTAGGGTTACAGATGTGAGCCACTGTGCCCAGACCTATGTTTAGTTCTTAAAGAAGATACAGGGAACTTGGGAGAGACCTTACAAATTAAATTTTGGTACTGATACGGCTCTGATGATTGGAGGAACGCCGGGGTCCTTGGTCTTGCTCCAATAGGATTAATGTCACAGACACAGGTGGAGTGGATTTGAGGAGTGAAAAGTTTAATGGGCAAGAAAGAAGGAAGAAAGAAGAGAACAGCTCCCCCGTACAGAGACAAAGGAGGAGGGCTTGGAACAAAGAGAAACTCTGTGTGCAGCAGCAGAAAGGCAGTCTATTACACTGGGAAGCTGGACGAGGTGGTGTCTGGTTTGCGTAGGGCCCAGGGGTTTGGTTTGACCGGGTGTGTCATTCATGTAGCCCTGAAAAACCTGCCCCTCCCACTTCAGTCCTTTAATATGCAAATTCAAGTCACCATAATGTTTTCAACATATGGTGTTATGTGGGGGTGGCCATGACACTTGGCACATGTGAGGACAAGGAGAAGATGGTGGGAATCATTATGTTGAGCACACCCAGTTTGTATTTGCTGGATTTGCATATTCCAGCTTACTTGTCTGGCTCTTTAAGCCACCTTTCTGTTAATTTCCACTGAGAACATTGACCCTAACTAGCTGTCTAAAAATTATTTCTTAATAACTCCTGTATTAAGTGCCAGGATACAAGCTTTTCTAGAAAAGGATACAGAAAATGAGAGCTCATCTAGCAGGCAGTTTCTTTTCTGCACGGCCGTAATAAACCGTTAACACCGATCCATTTTAACCTGTAATTATTGAAAATTCTTGGTTGCAGCCAGTCTCTTTATTCATGAACTTCTTAGTTTATCTGCTAATTACCTGTTTTTGAAATGACTGGAGATTTTGTTTATTAAAGTTTGCCACAGGAACACTTTTAAAAAGTGCATTGCTTTTCCTATTTGTAATCAGCAGTACTCTGGCATCTGCTGCGCTCAAAGTGGTAATGCCAGCTATAATATTTGGAACACCGACTGTAAACCAGGAAATTAACATACTTTGTATTTTTTTCTATTCTTAAAAAGCCTTGAAAGAGGGATCTTTTATCCTTACTTTCCAGAGTAGAAACCAGGTGTTCTTAGAAGCTGAGCAATTTGCCTGAGGTTAACCCTCAGTTGGAATTCAGCCTCAGGCTGGCCTCCTCCCTAGAACCTCCACTTTGCCTATCTACCATTTCCTGCTGTGGAGTGATCTATTTAGAAAGAACACAAATTGTTGAAATACAGTGATTATGAAGGGGCTTGTTTTTCGTGTTCCTTCTGAAATCCTATAGAATGTAGCTGAATGTTTATGTTGCTGCTTTGGTAGTGCTTCAGGTGTGAAAATGCAGCTCTGGTTATTCCTCTACCTTTGCACCTTCTTCTTACCAACTTTAATGTTGTTGCTGAAGATTTGGGTTACTTTAGATTTCCTAGCAATCATAAAATCGCCGTAGGGTATTCACTTCAGTCAATACATTACTATTCTGGTATAGGCTTCTCAGAAACAAAAAACGATTTTCTGTGAAAGATCAGTTACCCAAGAGCAAGAACTTAGCAGCAGATCCTGAAGGTTGCAAAGTAATGATTACCATTTAACTCTTCTATTTTTTATAATAAAAGTAATAGAATCTGCTGTTACATATTCACATGCATGTGTAAATAGCGATGGAGAAAAATTACATAACACTCCCAAACTGGAGTGTTTTTCCATACCTATTTAATTTTTCAAGAAATAAAATGTCTTACAGGCATTCTGTAATTAATATTCACATCTCTCGGCCTTTCCCTGTTATTCTGATTAATTGGAATCATAGTGCATGTTAATTACATAGGCAAATTAAATAGACTGTATACTAAAGGTTAATAATCATTATGGGTTCCCACCTTAGCTCTACCACTTCTGCTGTGCAATGTTAGCAAGATCATTAACCTCTCTGTGCTTTTTCCTCCATTTGCAAAATGGAACTGGAAAACAATTGCACACATTTCAAAGCTGATGTAGCAAGGTTTAAAAATACAGTAAGCTAAAAAAAGTTTGAAACATAGAAATTAATGAATATTAGCTATTATTATATATTGTTGGGAAATCTGCTACAAGTAAAAGTATTTTCCTCACTTTAGGGAGATAAATATATCATTGAATTCTTTTGAGGCACAGAATAGGGTTTATAAAGGCAGTAGAATATGGTATAAATAAAATCGAGTATTTCTAAAACATGAAAACACTTTAATGAATTTTAGCCCAGAAAGTATTGAACCAATATATTTGATCCATAAACATTTATCATCTTGCAAGGAGTATAAGATAAATCATATCAAGCCTTTGCTCAGGCAATTACAATCTAGCTGGGGAAGGCTGACACATTTGAGAAAAGAGAAATAGATGATTAAGCACCAAAATGAGAAGAAACGTAAAACGAGCATTCTGTAAAGAATGAAAGCAGGTAAGACAGACTGGAACAGCCTCAGGAGGACAGGTCTGAGCTGGGAGAATTTGGCTAGGTAAGAAGAGACTCTTTAGATGGGGGCATCATTGCACAAACAAACCGGTGCCTTTCAAACATCAGTGGATGCAGGAATCACCTAGCAGGCTTGTTAAAATGCAGAGGCTGATACCAGAGGATGGAGTGGATTCTGCATTCTTAACCAGCTTTCATGTGATGTTGTAGGAAGTATCACCAGATTTCTGGTGATGTGGAGTTGAAGAAGAGAAACAACTTGTGTTTGGGAGACAGCAAGCTGAGGGTGTGGTGTTGAGAAGAGTTAAGAAGGCTGATTTCAGTAGTCCAAACACAAAGTGAAAAGAGCCCAAATTGAGATAGATTTGGGCAATGGATAGCAGTGGCAATGGAAAGGAAGGCATAAAAGACTATTCAAAAGAGGAATAAAAAATGCCTAAGACTTGGCAAAACACACAGGGAAAAGGAAGCAGCCTCAATAGTGTTTGGAAGATGAATGATGTCATTGGCACAAGGAGGGAAGGTTAAGAGAAGAACTGGATTGGGAGGAGAGGGGAGTGATCAAGTAGATTTTTAGAATTTTGAATTTGAGATAATGCTGAATGAAGCATTCAAGAAGAATATCCAGCCAAGGGCAGGAGATGAATGTTTAGAATGGATCTGTATAGAAGTGATAGCTGAATTTAGAAATAAAGAATTCTGGCATTCTTTATGTAACCGGAGTAGCTGCAGCTGGAATTCCTGGTTCTGACACCAGGAGTTGAACCTGAGCCGCTGGGTGAAAGCCAGGAGTCCTAACCACTGGGCCACCACAGAAGCGGGGTAGCTGCAGCCAGAACTTGGATTCTTGGCTTTCCTAACCCTGAAGAGTGGGGAAAGGGGTCTCGGTGTCATGGTGAGTGTTACAGCTCAAACAGAACTTGATGACCCAAAGAGTGTGCGATGGTGCGATTTATTAGGCAGAGTGAAAGGACAGCTTCCAGGCTCTTGTGGAAGGTGATCCAGAGAGGATTCCAGCCCAGGCTGGGGTGGTTAGAGCTTTTACCCCTGAGTTATCCCCTCTCCATGTATGTTCTCATCCACTGAGAGGGGTTCTTTTAAACTTCCTCTGAATTAATTGATCTTTGAATCTTTTACTGGATTGGCTACTGTTTTATAACCCTGAGTCCCGGAGCCCCCCGCTCCCAGAGCCAGAGGTGGGAAAATAGAGTCAAAGGCTCTACCTAGCCTGCCAGAGGCAGGAAAGTGGAAACAAAGGGCCCTAACAGGCCAGATATGGGAAATCTGAAACAAAGTCCCGTAACTGGCCAGAGGCAGGAAGTCCCTCTAACACAGTCCCTCATTTACAGGTCAGTGAAGAGGGACAGGAGCAGAATGGAGGACGGTAAAGTTGGGGATATCTCCATTTGAGAGAAGAGAGAAAGAGAGAGACAAGTCCCCACTTGGTGAGAGAGAAGGGGGAAGGTGAGCACAGAAGGAAGGACCCTAGTGTATTAGAGCATCCTTGCACTGCTATAAAGGAATACCTGAGTTTGGGGAATTTATAAAGAAAATACTTGAATAAAATAAATGCTATAAAGGAACACCTGAGGCTGGGGAATTTATAAAGAGAAGAGGTTTAATTGGCTTGTAGTTCTGCAGACTATATAGGAAGCATAACAGCAGCATTTGCTCAGCTTCTTGGGAGGACTCAGGGAGCTTTTACACATGGCAGAGGTGAAGCAGAAGCAGACACATCACATGGCTAAAGCAGGAGCAAGAGGGGAGAGAAGGTGCCACACACTTTTAAGTGATGAGAACTCACTATCATGAAGACAGTATCGGGCAATGAGGGGTACACCCATAATCCAAACATCTCCCACTAGGCTCCACATCCAGCATAGGGGATTGCAATTCAGTACGAGATTTGGAAGGGGATGTAAATATCCAAACTATATCATCTGGAATTGCAGATTCCCTGCAGAATCTGCAGGGATGTAGTTTAAATAGAAAAACCTTGAAATGAATGCTGTTGATGGATTTGCTGAATGAACCTCTGTGCTCTGTGCTGTCAAGTGGCCTTGAGATTCCTGATGCCTTGTGAATCAAACCAGAGCACAGAGGTTCATTCAGCAAAACCATCAACAGCATTCCTTTCAAGGCTTTTTCAATTTAAAAGTACTGTATATTCATAGGAGAAAATTCTGAATTTAGGAAGTAAAAAAGGAAATAAAAATCAAATGTAATTTTATTACTCAGAGAACCTCTCTATCTCCTTTTGCTTGTATACGTGTGTACACTGTTTTAAGCCTTTTCCTTTGCAAACACATGCTTTTCACAAATTGGAATCATGCTATCTATACTGTCTTGTATTTGCTTTTAAAATATATTTTAAACACTTCCCCCGACCTAAAACATTCTATTTTAATATACTTACTCAATGATATCTTCAGTTTGCCTGGCAAAGTTAGGAAATGAAGAAGAACTTGAAAAGGCATTAGCATCAAGTAAAGATTTTGTTCCATTTAGGAATAATCCAGAACATATTTTTGGATCGAGGGGCAAGAACCTATGGAGTGATTGAAGAGAAATATTTGTTGAATGAATGAATAGAAAGTGAAGATGGTGAGAAGGCAGAGCGGGGAAGTGACAGGAGAGCAGGGGTGGCCTTGAGAGGAAACGGGTGTATTTTCTGACGGGAAAATATGTGTTTGGAGCTAAAGAATTGGGCTGATGAGAAGAGAATGCTGCATTGTCTTAATATTTGCAATAAATGAATGAGTAAAAACATCTTTTAAGAAATGGGAAAAAGGAGAGTTACTTTTTAGAAAAGAATAGGATATTGGCATTGTTCCTGAGAGCATAAACCTGGAGAATTAAAAACAGATGATGCCATCATAAACAAATGAGTATTATATTATTGCCACATGAACTTAGAGCTTTCGGAAATACAAGTGATTGCATAGGTATTGGTGAGAATTACTGGGTACCCAGACTTTATTTAAATGAATTATTCAAATCTGCTTGGGCCTGTTCTCATGCTGCAGGCTCTTAAAATCCTCTGAAAATATACCTAAAGAATAAATCTTTATTGACCGGTGTAGTTTTGAGGAAGAAGAGATTAATGTATTCCTGTGGTAATTTTTTACTTTTATTTTTTCCATAGATGTGCAACACTGGCCTCCTTTCTAGGTGAAGTAAAAGGGCTCAGACTTTTCAAATTCTTTTATGTTTTTCAACTCAAAAGTCCTCATTTCTTATTCAGAGACACATAGCAACAGACTTAAATACCAGCTGTTTGGTCTGTTTTGGGGGTTTACTTGGTATGTAGGAATTATTAATGAGCATTTGTGTATTTCTACAGTACAAATTCAGGCTGACAAGAAGGAAACAATCTTTGTTTCTTGGTGATTTAAAGATATATTTGTGTGTGTGTTTGTTTTTACTGTACTCTAAGGCTAATATTACAGTCATGGTAGAAGAATATTACCAGAATAATTTATTCTGTAAGTGTCAGTCAAAACCATTAGCTGTGCCCTGTCTAGCACTGACCTTGGATGTAGGAGATGCCTGTTCTATTCTGAGCCCTGGGGTTTTGAGAAAGTTATTTATTTTCACTTGTAACTTTGCTAAAAAAAATGGTTTGATTTGATTGTTTTTATGGTCCCAATCTAGGTCCTGAATTTCATATCTACATGTAAATTTGCATAGCAGAACATCAGAATAATTAATGCTTGTAATAATTGTGGTTGTAGACTGCCCACCTTGATAGTGCTGTGTAGATCATACCAGGATGTAAGGGAAAATGACCACTGGAATGAACCCTGAAGTGGCTTCAAGAATAACATTGCTGCTATGGATGTTGGTGTCTTAGAAAGCTAACCAGTGGTTTTAAAGGTCACCTGTGCAAAGTTATTCATATTATGAATATGTGTTTTTCCCTACCAGATAATCTTCATGATACTGCTGAATATAACTGAAAAAGATCACACAGTTCTCAATAATCCTAGGAAATGGTCATGCTGTACTAAAGGAAATTAAGGTAACAAGAGCAATTATTAGAATCACAGCAGTGAGGTGGAGAAGAAGGCCGAAATGACATTTTCAATTTTAAAATTCTATTTATAGTCACTGGAACTTTCCAATACTGTTCAGCTTTGGACTAATGTGTTTTGGACATATTCTCGGCTTCAAAGTAAATTTATCTGAAAAGGCTTATGTAATTCTGTTCATTCATTTGAGCTTATGAAGTACTTCACGGAAAACAAGCTGACTTTTTCTGAGAAAAATCTAAAGATATCTTCCCAATATATTAAAGAATAGCTAGATGTATGACTTACATATAGTAACTTACTGACAACATGATTCATTTCAAACAAAGATCTTAGTGAGGCAGATCTAATTAAGTAATTCTAGAATACAATCTATATTTGAATATATGCCTATTTGGACTTTCTCTGGAACAAATGCTGTTTCTGTTGTTAGTAGGAAAACAGGCACCTTTTTTATTCCAGAAAGATAGTTCTTGAGAGAAAAGGCATCGGGTGATTAGAATCCTGTTTTTTAATATACCACTGTAACAAGGAAATTCATGTAATCAATCAGTGAAATATACTGACAACTCTTCCATCTATTAAGGAGCAGGGGATCAGCTGCATGTTCTCTCAGATTACTTCATAAATACTTAATAACACATTCTATCATCTGGCTATTTGCTTTACAACTAGTTGGTCTGAATCTGATTTGCGATTGTGCCAGGAAATTTCAGTCACATCTGTCAAAACAAAGTGCCATTGTCTCGTAAAATAATAAAAGAAAGCAAAGAGTCTACAAGCAATGAATGTTTTACCATTTTATGATTTTAGGATAACAAGGAACACTCCTCTGTTGAATTTATTTAGAAGAAATTGAAATAAGATGTAGAGCATAATTTGCTTATCAAATTATTATTGTACATGCTTGCTGGAAACTCCCATGGCAAAATGTGTAAACAAATAAAAGCAACTGATTTTTTTTCAGTTTGTCAGTGTAGCTTCTCCAGAGGGATTGCTCTCCAACTAGTCAGCCCATCAGGAAATAGACCTGGAGCAGAGGTGGAAAGACGTACACACTTTATTTATTTCCACATCAGAGGAATGTGGGCCCCTTGTTATTATTTGTAGTTGATATCTGCAAACTGTGGAAATGGCTGGCCTCTTAATACCTTGTTGAAGAACAACAAATGCACAAAGTCATTGTGATTTATGTCACAAAATTTTCTTTGATTCTTTGAGTTAAAAAGCCCAGAATCAAAAGTTTCAAAACTTTTTCCATCTCTTGGAATTTACATAATTAACCCATCTACAAATTAAATTATTAAACAATATTAAAGGCAGGGTTCCCAGAGTAAACGATGCATCTTTGTCATTCATTTTGCTTGTCCCATTCAGTTAAATTTAACCAATAGGAAAACCCACACTGAAACAATAATAGAAAATGACTGCAAATTAGTCAGCGGACTTGAGGGGCACACTGTAAAAACATGTCTCATTTATTTTCCTTTGTGGGTCTAAACTACTTTTTCAATTGCTTGGTGAGCCCTCGACAACTTTACAAGGACTGTTAAGAGAGAATCTAATTAGAGATCTGTTTGCAGAATTACCTAGAGGGTCATTTTGCCAGGAGCAAAAAGTGCTGCTGCTCATGAGCCTGTCTGAGGAACAGTTAGGTAGCAGGCTGCCAAAGGGAATGAAAATCTCTATGTTCTCCTGAAATAGTCTCAGCCTAGGGAGTAAAACACGTGAGGACCCTTGGTATATCCACTGGGTGGAAGTCCAGTGAATCAGAAGTGTTAGAATCTAGTACTTCAAAAAATTGTTCACATTTAAAAGCTTTTCCCCTTCCCTCCCTGATGATTCCAGTTGGAGATTAAATTCAATTCTTCTGTTGTTGTTGTTGTTGTTTTGAGACAGGGTCTTGCTCCATTGCCCAGATGAGTGCAGTGGCTCGACTATGGCTCACTGCGACCTCTGCCTCTCAGGCTCAAGGGAGCTTCCCATCTCAGTCTCCTGAGTAGCTGAGGCTACAGGTGCACACCACCATACCTGGCTAATTTGTGTATTCCAGGCTGGTCTCCAACTGTTGAGCTCAAGCCATCTGCCCACCTCAGCCTTCCAAATCCGATTCTAAAACATGTACTGAGTACTTACTGTGCAAAGCACATCACAGTGGATACAAAGTAGCAGAAGCCTACTCTGATATAC
>CAUYLZ010099520.1:0-18386 GCA_963573645.1 Pithecia hirsuta | reverse complement strand
TCAATAAGATTTCAACTGAGGGCCAGGCACGGTGGCTCACACCTGTAATCAGCACTTTGGGGGGCCGAGTCAGGTGGATCACCTGAGGTCAGGAGTTTGAGACCAGCCTGGCCAATGTGGTAAAACCCTGTCTTTACTAAAAATACAAAAATTAGCCAGGCGTGGTGGCAGGTGCCTGTAGTTCTGGCTACTCGGGAGGCTGAGACAGGAGAACCACTTGAACCTGGAAGGCAGAGGTTGCAGTGAGTTGAAATCACGCCATTGCAGTCCAGCCTGGGCAACAAGAGTAAAACTCCACCACAAAAAAAAAAAAAAAAAAAAAAAAAAAATTTCAACTGAGAGTAAGGAATAAGAGGGATAAGATATGTAAATAAAAGGAGGATGTTCCAGGCAGATGAGAGAGCAAGTGTGATTGTAACTGCAAAACTCACTAATTAAGTAAATTTGTGCCTCTGTTTCCTTATCTGTAAAATGGGGATAGTCATAGTATCTACTTCTTAGTAACATGAAAGTTAAGTAAATTAACCCATGTAAAGCACTTAGAAAAGTGCCTGATATATAGAAAACATGCAATGCTAGTTCTTACTATATATATTACATTATATTCACTTTTAAGGAAGCTTATTCAGATATTCCACCTATTTACAACTGAGCTGAAAAAAAAAGACAGAAGATACCTTCCATTACAAAGCTTTCCCACAAAATGACATTATTGACAATAGTTATAGACCATTGTCCTTTCAATAGTAAGTGATAAAATAGTAAAAGCAGTAATAATAATAACTACATTTATTAAGTGTCCAAGGATGGTACTAAACACTTTACATCCATCATTTCATCTCAGCAGTAGTTATTGTCAGAAGCCCAGCCTTTCAAATCTCAGGCTTGGACTGTCTGGATTCTGTATCAGTTTTCCATAGGGAGACGTCTGCCTCCACCAGAAGACCATTGATAGAGAAGAAAGGAGTTTATCAGGTGGAGAGAAGTCTCTTTAAATCTAGGCAGACTGTGGGGGGACTATCTTGGGAAAGGTGGCAGGTTCTTGAGGAGCAACAAATAAAGTGTATCTCTGTTGCCATGGCCATCCAAGGCTTCAGAGAGCACTTCCAGGGTAAGCCTTTGACCCTCACTGTGAGAGCTGACCTGAAAATTTCCCACCTCTGAGTCTATTTTTATCAGAGGTTCTTAGGCTTTCCACAGGGAAACAGGCAGCCAAACAAAATATAGCATGGGGTTTGTAGAAACCTAGGAAATTCTACCGCACTCCATCCCTGGTGGCACTGACCTTCTCAAATGGCCCACAGATGACTTTGCTGTCTTCATCCTGCACATTCAGCTTACAGGATGGCTCACTGAAGACCCTGCACAGAAGCTCACACCCTTACTCAAAAGATCGCCTCTTAGGCCCTCCCTCAGATCCTGCTGACTCTCACATTAGGTATGACTTTGTTCAGTCCAAATAGCTGCCTTTCTGTCTTGAAGATTAGGATCCTGACTTAGAAGGGACCGGAGGATGTGTGTGGAGGCTGCTGAAGATGGGCATGCTGACTGCAAGGCTATGAAGGAAGGAGGATCTGAGACATTATACTTCACAAATGCCCCATGCATCGGAAACAGTGCTCAGAGCCTTCTTGGAGCAGAACCACACTGCATGGCTTTGTAGCCCACCTGGATGCTGTGTAGAATAACCTGTAGGCAGACGGAAACCCTGTGTTCTCAAGACAAGGTGAACCAGCATGCCTAAGTGGAAGGAAAATGAGAGGATGACTCAGAAGACCTGGGGTCAGCCTCAGTTTCACCACATACCAGCTTTGTGACTTTCAGTAAGTCATCATCCTTCTTAGAGTGTCAGGGTCATGTTTGCCAAGTGGAGGTGAGGTGCATGATAATAATAGGATGCTGGCTGCAGGCTTGTAATGAAGACAAGGTAATATAGATGGAAAGTCCTCTGTGAGTTTAAAAGCACTGAATAAATGTTTGAGTTTAATTATTCAGCTCAGTGTTTAAGAAGAAAAGAATATGTACAGCAAGATTTAAAAATAGTTCTCTCCAAAATTGGAGAAAATGAGTTTTGGAATGGAAAGGGATGACTTTAAGTTTGTTAAATGATTTACTTATGTGAAGTTTTGTTGATAGATGATTGATCGATAGATAGATGGAAAGATAGAGACAGGCAGTAAGAGAGAGAGAGAGAGAGAGAGTGAGTGAGAAATAGAAGGATAGAAGGTCCCGGTGGTGAACAGAGGTTCTGGAGTCACATGTGTCCGTGTATGTATATGTTCATTGATTCATTTGCTGAGTATCAACCATGGAGCAGGCCCTCAGCCAGGTGCTGAGAATATAATGGCAAGAAGAGACTAATATGGCCCATAGTTCTTTCAGTCTATTGGAGGAATTAATAAAATGACTCCACCAATGAATGCATAGTTCCAGATTGCAATAGTGACCCCGTGGCATGGTGTGGTGAAGCCAATTTGCCTGGTTTCAAATTCAGTTTGCTGGCTGGGTGACATTGGGTGTGTTACTTAAATCCCTCAAGCTTCAGTTTCCTCATCTGTTAAGTGGGGGATAATCATATTTACCTCTTAGGGTTGTTGTGAGGGTTAAATGAGATAATACATCTAGAACAGGGTTTCCTAACCGCTGCGTGATTGGTGTTTGGTCTGGATGATTTCTTGTGATGAGGGCTGTCCTGTACACTGCAGGATGTTCAGCAGCACCCCTGGCTTCTACCTACTATGTGCCAGTGGGCAGCCTTCCCCAGCACTGTGACGACCAGCAATATCTCCAGACATTGCCATATACTTGCTTTTGGCCCCAGTTGAGAAATGCTGGTCTCGAGCATGTAGAGCAGCATCTGGCACATGTTGAAGGCTCAATATGTGTTTGCTTTTAGAATTTTCAGGCTCACACCTGTAATCTCAGCACTTTGGGAGTCTGAGGCAGGTGGATCACCTGGGTCAGGAGTTCAAGACCAGCCTGGCCAACATGTTGAAAACCTGTCTCTACTAAAAATACAAAAAATTTAGCCCGGTGGGTGGCACATGCCTGTAGTTCCAGCTATTCAGGAGGCTGAGGCAGTAGAATTGCTTGAACCTGGGAGGTGAAGGTTGCAGTGAGCTGAGATCACACCACTGTGCTCCATCCTGGGTGACAGAGTGAGACTTTATCTAAAAAAAAAAAGAAAGAAAAAAAAGAATTTTCATTAAGGAAAGGTACATAGAAAAAACAGAGATCCCTGATATTGTCACTGACTAGCTGTTGAACCTAATCTTGAGAATATTAATGAATTTGTGTATACCATGGTTTCCCCATCTCTAAAATATGTTGATCATCATATATACCTTACTTAGTGGATATTAAATAAAATAATGAATTATGTATTTAGTTCCACGTGAGGATATCTAAAACAATGATTGTACTGTATCTTTAAGACAGGGATCAGCAAACAATCCCCATGGGCTAAATCTAGCTGCCATCTGTTTTTGTATAGCACACAAGCTAAAATGGCTTTCTGACTTTTTAAATTGAGTCATGCTCTATCACCCAGGATGGAGTGCAGTGGTGCAATCTTGGCTCGGGGCAGCCTTCGCCTCCTAGGTTCAAGCCATTCTCCTACCTCAGCCTACCAATTAGCTGGGATTACAGGCGCCTGCCACCATACCCAGCTAATTTTTATATTTTTAGTAGAGACATGGTTTCAACATGTTGGCTAGGCTGGTCTTGAACTGCTGACCTCAAGTGATCTGCCTGCGTTGGCCTCCCAAAGTGCTGGGATTACAGACCTGAGCCACCACACCCAGCCAGCTTTTAAATTTTTAAAAAAAAAATCAAAAGAAGAGTAACATTTCCTGACATGTCAAAACTATGTGAAATTCACGTCAGTATTGTTGGAACATAGCCCCACTTCACTTATTTCACAGCTGCCTTCTCGCTACAAGGGCAGAGTGGAGCGCTGTGAAAGAGACAGCACAGCCCACAAAGTCCAACATATTTACTGTTTGATCCTTTGCAGAAAAGTTGTCTGACCCTTGCTTTAAGGTCTTAACAAGACTGGGGAGTTGGACCACGTACTTTTGGATATTATGTGCTTCTCTCTTCTTTTTGATGCTTGCTGATTTTAGTGAATGATGGAGTTTACCTGAACATCTGAACAACTGGTATGGCTTTCTTTATCAATTTGGTGTAGTCTGCAGGATCTGTGGCTGTGTGGCCCCTGAGGCAAGTGAAGTCCTCTTCAGGACTGGCATCATAAGGACTAGGGGCATCCAGTGAAGCCTCCTGCCATCTAACTTTCAGTTCCGCTTCTGAACTCCTCTTTGCTGTCTGGGGCTGACTCAGTTGTCTCTGGACCTGAAGTTTCAGTTTGAAAGGCTTTGTGATTTCAATTCCAGGTCATACATGGAGACTGCCCTTTGTCTGTCTATTCTCTCTGTCACCTATTTCTACCTACAGTATCTTTTCTGTTTTTCTTTTCCTTTTTTTTTTTTTTTTTGAGACAGAGTCTTGCTGTATTGCCTAGGCTGGAGTCCAGTGTCGCAATCCTGGGTTCAAGGGATTCTTGTGCCTCAGCCTTTCAAGTAGCTGGGATTACAGGCATGCGCCACCATGCCGGGCTAATTTTTGTATGTTTAGTAGAGATGGGATTTCACCATGTTGGCCAGGGTGTCTTGAATTCCTGACCTCAAGTAATTTGCCCACCTCAGCCTCCTAAAGTACTGGGATTACAGGTGTGAGCCACCATGCCTGGGCTACAGTATCTTTTCTATAAGACTTTATAAAACATTAGAGTGTCCTGTTTTATCCCTGGTCTAAATCAGTTGACCATGGGGGCCACTGCCTGGTCCAAAGATTAAATAGGGCTTTCCAGCACTGCTTAGTTTTTGCTAATGTATTAGATTGCCTGGTCGGTAGAGTTTGTTAAAATATGGAACAAGTACAACCAGGAGGACTCACAATTTCATCTTCTTTTTGATGGGCCATAATGCAGGGAAACCTGAAGAATATTTGTCTCGAGCAGATGGAGTTAAGGTGGAAGTGGGAGGAGAAACTTATATGAGAGACAAAATGCTCTAGTGCTTCCCACACAAATACCGTAGAAAGTCTGCAAATTCGAGTCAACACTCAGGGAGAAGCCTTCTAAGGGGCCTCAAAAAGCCTTTCAGCAGGTTCACTCCCCGTATGCCCACCAGAGTATGCCTCTGCACAGTTTCCTGGCCTCAAGCCATCCCTGAACGCTTCATGAAGAACATCTCTTTTTGACCTGTGTGTGTTTTGAATTGAGATTTACTTCGCACATTAATTGCAGCAACGGACTGCGGGTTGAGCACGGTATAGACAGATCAGGTCTTCCTATCTGGCCCGTCTTGAGTGGAAAACTAACAATGACTAAGCCACAAGAGCTGTCCAGTTTGGATTTGCCTCTTGCAGAAGTCCTATGCATTTGTGGGTAGCTGCCCTAATGAGAATTAGCTTAGAGCACTTCCTGCCAAAACCAAAGTCAAATTTCCTATGTGGCCATTTTGATGCCTTAATACTACATTTACAATAAGCATGAAAGGCATGAAGCCCTTCATGAATAAACCTTCTTAAACGGGTGTCTTGGTTCTAACCCAGAGTCCATGTATCTCTAGATATATAGTAAAGCAGTCAGGATGTTTAATTCTGATGGCAGACAGGTCGTCTACTGTTTGGTTGAGAACTTAAGCCACCTTAATGGGTATGCCAGCAGCTTTGTTCACTCTATAATTCCTAATTCTGATACCATCACCTCCAGGATCCCAGCTCAGGTCTCTGTTGTTTATCCGGCCAATACATTATTTTTTCTCTTCAGTACATTCCCATTCATAATTCCTCTTATCCTTTCAACCATGACCAATAGCCCACATCAATTACATGGACGAGCTTAGTCAGGGAATTGCTTGAGTTGCTGCAGCTGCTAAAGCTGCTTCCCTCAAGGACCATCTATTTCCTCTTGCCACTTACCAACCATAAAACAACTATATGACTAAAAGAATGAGGTCCCTGATTAGAAAGAGGCCATCAGGAAAACAGCATGTTGCTGACTTCACCCTGTTTACTACCTGTTTATGCCCATACGGGCATCCCATGATTCCTAAGTCCCCTCTACCAGTCAATACATCAGTTGGAGGAGACACCTGGGAAAGCAGAGAAGCGGAACAAATCAGAACTGCCTGTGTGTGCCTGGATTTTCCAACACTGCAGCTTGTTCTACACATAGGTTCTCCGTAATGCAGGGAAGCTGGTGTCAGAAGCCCTTCACCCACTAGCAAATTGAATGGATTGACCTTCTCTTATCAAGTGGTAACCCCATGTCCTATTTATAATATGCTTATTTTCAGAGAGTCCAAGGCTCTCCCCTAGATCAACTCTTTAAAACTTTAGTGCACATCAGGATCACTTGGAGGACTTCTGTTAAAAGCACAGACTTCTGAGCCCCGCTTCCAGTTTTTCATGCAGTAGGTCTGGGGCTGAAGAATTTGCATTTCTAGAAAGTGCCCAGGTGATGCTAATATTGTTGATCTGGAGACTGCATTTTGAGAACCATTGCTCTACAAGAAAGCAGACATGATTACTTTGCCAAAACATTGGTCCAAACATATTCCTCAACACAGACTCAGATTAAATCTCCAATGCTATGGGGTAAGTCTTCCAATTTTTATGTAATAGCTTAAACATTAAATCCGACCACACAACCCATAAGCTTGAAAGCTTTTGCAAGGTAGAGAGCAATAATTATGACATTAAGCTCGAATTAAGAAGACTTTTCAATAAAGACCTTAAGTGTCCCCAAACCTTATTAATTATCATAACAACATGTAGTTTTGTAGCCAGAAAGCTCAGTTTAAATGAAATTGTAAGGGGATGATCCGGGGGATTTTAGCTTACCTTCCAGCTGTTTCATCCAACTCTGGCCCGCAGGTCAAACCTGGCCTGCCACCTGTATTTGCATGGCCTGCAAGCAAAGAATGATTTTCACATTTTAAATGGTTGCCAAAAAATGACTGTTTCATGAATGTGAAAATTATATGAAGTTCAAATAACAGCCAATTGCAATGACAGTTTTATTAGTACATGCAATTTTATTAGTACACAGCCATTTCTACTGTTTTTGTGTTGTCTATGGCAGAGTTATTTGCAACAGAGCCGGTCTGGCCAACAGAGCCTAAAATATCTACTGTCTGGTCCTTTACAGGAAACTTTTGCTGACTCCTACTCAAGAGGGAAGGGGTTATATTGTGGTATCCATTTGCATGAGTGAAGCTCACAAAGAAGCCACAAACAACCCTTAGGAGATGGAGGCCCAGTGATCTCAGGACTTGGAGCGTGGACTGAAAAATTCTAGGTTTTAATATTCCCATCGGATTATTAACTGTCATTGCAATTAGCTGTGTCTGCCAAAAAGTCGCTTTCTCTTGGCCCCTGGCCATGTCCCTCTGTTCTCAGTGTCTCTGCGCTGTTGCTCACCTGCACTGTTACTCATCTTCACATAATACTCCAGAAAATGGGTTAATTATCAGTTCTCTTAAGCTCAGCAGCTGAACTAGAAAAAGAGTTAGTGCTGGGTTTGTGTGTATGTCCTTTGTGATGGTGGTGAGTGACCTCTTTGTGGTCTTACTACAAATATTTCGTCTTGGAGCAGGGGTGGGTGAAGTCCTCCAGACAGAAACAGAGCTGGTACAGTGCTGGTACACAGCAAGATGCTGCATATCCATCAGTGTGATCACATACAGGCCCCTGGAGCTTCACAGGACTGACATAAACCAACCACCAGCTTGGTGGCAAAAGTGCAGCCCGACTTTCTTGTAGGAATGACCACAGTGGAATACTGAATCATAGCAAATTCTCCAAAGACACAAACGTGCAGCAAAACAAACACAGATTTTTTTGAATACTGAATAAAATTAATATTTTGTGATTGCAGGGCCTCAAGAATGACTGACTACTTGGAACACTTTCCAAGCAAACAATTAAAAATACATGTTTCAAATATGAAGCTTTCATTGATAAAGCTATAAAGTACTTCTGCTTGAAAACATTTTTTCTAATGTCTGTGTGCTTTTGTAACTGTAAAAAATATGAGGATTTTTAAATTTAAAATTAAAAATTATGAATTAAACTGCTTTAAAAAAAGAATTCAATTTCTCCAGCTTGGTCATATATTCAAAAGATTTTGATCTGTTAATAAGAGAACACAAGCCAAGGAATAAAACATCCATGTTCTAGAAATAGCAAAAATACAATAGAGAGCTAGCTTTTTTGGTTTAAAAAGTCATTTGTGTATCTTATTTCTTTAAAATATATTTTTCAAATAGGGAGACCTTTGTATACAATCCCTTTTCAACTTCAAAAGGTGGCAAAAAACATTTATATAATAAAAATGATACATTTAACACTTTAATATTAAGAATGTGATTTGCTGTTTTTTCTCCATAGGGAAAGAACAATTGCTTTATGCAAATGTAATGCAAGATGGGATTTCAATTGGAATATATTGTAATTGTGTTATGCTAGTTGCAATGGTAAGAAATGGTCTCTTTTGTGAATTGGTGCTAGCCAAACCCTAACAATCTGAAAAATATATGCATCTAGAGAAATGTTTCCACTAGAACATTTTGTATACATTTTATTTTATTTGAATAGGTAATACAGTTTCATGGTTAAATAAAATCAAAACAATACCAAAAGGCATGCACTAAAACATTTGCTCTCACTCCTGTTTTCATTCACTCCAGTTGGCTCCCCAGAGGTAATCATTTGTATTAATTTCATGTTTATTATCTTAGTGTTTCTTTTTTGCAAATACAAGGAGGTATGAAGATTTATTCTTATTTCTCTGCTTTTCCTCATATAAAAGGGAGCATAGTAAAGGCACTGTGAGATACTTTGCTTTCTTCACTTACTATTTAACTGCAGATTTTTCTTTGTCGTATACGGAGAGCCTCCACATTCTTTCCTGAGTCCTATAGTACTCCGTTGTGTGCCTACAATGACCTCTTCAACTGATCTCATTGCCAGCTCTTGCATGTTTCCAATCTTTTGCTAGTGTGCCTTTAGGAACATTTAAAAATTTTCACGTGTAGGCTTTGCATATTTTCTCTTAAGCAATGATTTTTATTTATAGGAAGTTCTTTCTCTTGTTCTGAGTAAAATTTTAAGGTGTAATATCTGTCAATATTTTTCTAATATCTGTTTACTAAGCAATGTGTTTTATCTGGTTACACTTTGTTGTATTTCCTAATATTCTTAAATTGCTCTTAGAAGTCTAAACTTACATGATATTAGAATACTAAACGTATTTATTTAAAGGCTTTTTTGAATTTGGCATTCCATACTAGGATTCTCTTTCATTTAAAATAAGATTTCCAATTAGCTGGGTGAAGTGGTGCATGCCTATAGTCTCAGCTACTTAGGAGGCTGAGGTGAGAGGATCACTTCACCCTGGGAGGGGCTGGGCTGCGGTGGGCTGTGATCATGCCACCACTGCACTCCGGTCTGGGCAACGGAGTGAGAGTCTGTCGCAAAACAAGTAGGCTTCCCAATAATACATTCCTGATATACTCTATGAAGTTATACTCTCATACATAATCATAATAACTTGTGTTTGCATGTATCCTTCCTTGGTTATCACATGAAATTCCAAACACGACGATTCTCTGTAAAATGTCCAGAAGGAAAATTGAAGACTTTAACTGGTGCTGATCCAAAATAACACTAATTAGGAGAATGATTTTGATTTATGAACTGTAAACTTTAGTATAATAATACTTGATGTAATTTTTTAGATAAGGGAATATTTATTGCTTATTATATAAAGAGGAAAATTAGTTAAGAAAAGGTATAAAGATAATATAAAAATTCTAATATCAGATCAGAATTCCTTAAGGTAAAATTTTAATTGAATATGCAATTTCCTATATTGATAGAAATTGAACAATAGAATGCACAATTGGTTTGCCTATCAGGATCTTACGTTTATGACTCTTCAGATATAACTCTGCATTTACTAACTGTGGATGGCCCAGAGAAGCCTAAACTCTCATAGATGACTTTCCACATATCTCTTGAAGTGGTGGGACAGAACTACTTTCTACTTTACTGTACTAGCTGAATATTGCTACTGAGAAAATACTACTAATAGTAGTCAAAACCACTCTTTTGAAAACTTAGAACTACCATCTGTTAGAATGAACACCTTTGTTGAAAAATTAAGGGAAATAATGAGACTATGGCAACCCAGATAAGTACTTTAAAAAGCCAGAAAAAATGTGGGATAATGAATGATTTTAAAATTCATTAATTCAATAGTATTTATTGAAAACAAATACAAAGAGTTTTGGGAATACACCAGAAGACAGATTAACGGGACTGCCATTTTTAGTGAGATGTGTTCTAAGGGTAACAAGAAAAGGAGTTACTCTATTGAACTTCACTGAGAAGGATCACTGTTTGTATTAATATTGGTATTACTATTTTGAAATTTATTCATTGTCAGTTAAAGCAAATAATACATTATTTTTTCTAGGAATAAGATTTTTGATATGTTAATATAAGCTATTACTAAATAATTTAGTATAAAACTTAATACACACAGACACACACAGACTTTTTTTTTACTTTCCATTGGTAGGATGATGTCATAGATTGTGACTTTAAGTCAGAGAAAGCAGTAGAAAATGTTTGACGTTCAATTGGATATAATTATAAATGTCAATAACAGTAGTAAAGTAGTTGGGGGTATAAAAGAATGGAAGAATTTATCAAACTCTAAGGTATTTAGTATTAGATAGAAAAGATATTGACATGTGTAAGAATTCCAACTAATCTCATAGGCCAGAGTTCCCATTTTAGTGGAGAATTATCCAACACCTAAGTGGCTTTACTCATCAAATTTCAACTATAGACATGGTTGGAACGTGCTTGACTAAATACTTAAAACAATCATACCAATGAAAACCACCAGAAATGTTATACAGAATATAATTTAAAAATATTCTTAAAAGCACTAAAGAGCCAACATGGGAATAAATAATTTTTAGGCTAAAATCTCAGTGAGAAAAAAGTACAGAAGGCAGCATAAAGAGACAGAGAGATGGTAAATATGAAAAAGTAATTAAGATACATTGAGGATAGAGTGGTAAGGTCTAATACACATGTAATTGGACTTCCAGAAATAGAGGAGATGGAGAATGGGATGGAGGCAATGTTGTAAGACATAGTTCTTGAGACTATTGCCCAACAGATAAAAGGCACCAACCTACTGATTCAAGAAATACAAAAAAAAAAAATCTCAAGATTAAAAAGAAAGGAAAGAAACACATCTACAGAAAACTAATGACAAAGAAACGACTTAAAAGCAGACCAAGAGCAAAGGCAGATCACTATCAAAGGAGCTGCAGGTAGACTGACAGCGGACTTCTCAACAGCAAACATGGAAGGCAAAAAAAAATATCCTCAATGTGGTGGAAGAAAACAGCTGCCAAATTAGAATTTTGTACACAGTGAAAATATCTTTTAAGTATGAGGGCAAAATCAAGAGGTATTACTTTTGGCACCTACTAGAGATGTAGTGCAGGCTATAAGGAAGTCCTAAAGAACCACACAGAGATGCAGGCCAAGTATCTCAAACCTCATATTGCGGACTGGGAGGCCATTGAGTTTTAGTATGTCCTGTACATTTCTCAATGATCTTTGCTTGCTCTTGTAGCTTGTTATCACTTGCCAGGAAAAAATGTTTCCTCTCACACTGCATATCTTTGACCGACAGATGGTTCCCATGTGACTTTTCCCTGTGTTATTCAAAGACAGCACTGTAAACTTGATGTGCTAAGATGGAGAGATATCATCCCGCAGAAAAAATCTGCCTGCCCTCCTCATCCCCCAATAATAAAGCTAGATGTCACAGATACTGTTGATTCAAAACTTGGAAAACAAGTAAGAATCATGTTTTACTTAGCCTGAACAAATACTATGACCCTTTTCAAAAGTCAGTCATAAGTGGGCTTTACAAACGGCTTGTTAGAAACTGCTAACCTAGGCTCTATTTTAAGAGAACATCACAGAACATCTTGCCCTGTTATAATATTTTGCTATAATCACCTTGCTTCTTAATTCAGTGTACCTAAAAGAATCCATTGTTCCATTTCCATTAAATTGTGTGTCTAGAAAAGCCAGTCAAGGAACTGAGCGTACAAATTGTAGAGATCCTGTATAGTATGTCCTTGCTTTGTTCTTTCCAGTAGGAGGTTTTTAAGTCAATAATGAAGTATTCCTCAAAGCCTGGTGTCTGAGGTCTTACAACAGACACCAGGCTTTTCTATAACAATTCATCAAAATTATTCTTGAGAAGAGGAGTTTAATAAGCCCATAACATAGTGGCTAAGACCTCAAGGTCTTCAAGGGAAAAAACATAATCTGCAAACCACCTTCAAAGGAGGATGAGTTTTGTGACCGAAGAGACCCTCATTTTGCCCTGATGAGGTAGCTGAGGTGAATTGCTCTGTAGAGTGGAAAGGGGTTAGAAAAGAGGGGTATGTACGAGAATCTGGGAGTGAAGAGAGAAGAACCGCTGAGGATCAGGATGTAGATTAGGAAACAAAAACAATCAAACCTTGGGAGAATATATTTACTATCCTGCGGTGAAGGCTCTTAACCTTTTCTTTCTCTTTTTTTTGAGATGGAGTCTCTTTCTGTCACCCAGGCTGGAGTGCAGTGGAATGATCTCGGCTCACTGCAACCTCTGCCTCCTGGGTTCAAGAGTTTCTCCTGCCTCAGCCTCCCCGAGTAGCTGGGACTACAGGTGTGTGTCACCACACCCAGCAGATTGTTTCTGTATTTTTAATAGAGACAAGGTTTCACCATGTTGGCCAGGCTGGTCTAGAACTCTTGACCTCAGGTGATCCACCGGCCTTGGCCTCCCAATCTTAACCTTTTATGTGCCATGTCGCCCTTTGGCAGCCTGGTAAACCTACAGATCCCTTTCCATGCAGAAAATAAAATACATAGGTTTACAAAGCAAACATGACATTGAAATACAGTTATCAAAATATAAAAGGAAACGAATTTGAGATACAATAGCATATGGACTTTGTTATTAACACTTTATATAAAAAGATCTAGAAGTGGGTCTAATAGCCACCACATACTTTGAAGTAGTGGTGAACATAGATGACATATTTTCAGATGCAACAACTGTAATATGATATTTTAAAAAAACCCTGTGGTTTCTGTTGCTGAGAGAGCTACAGCTGCAGCTCTCACAGTTGCCTACCTTAATATCAGAAGGAAGTGCTTAACTTTAGTATTTTTGTCCAGCCAAGGTCACAGACCCTAGATAAAGAACTTCTACTTTATCTAGGGATAATATAAATTTCCTCCTTCCCTGTGTTAAGTCTCTAGCAAATATTACATTGAGCAGCAATGCTTCCATGTGAGTGGATTGTTTTGGGAGACCTGGTCTCCTGCTGACTCTCAATGCCAAGGCATTTACCAATGGCTCCACGGACCATCGTGCTGGCCTGTGGTAGGGGGAGTTGGGGCTCCTGCTTGTGGTCTTGCATGCTCATAACCAGGTGACTCATTAAAAACACACAACGAATATCTGCTTATAAGAGAAATGCACTTAAAGACCAGGAAACGGTAGATTATTTTCCCTAAGATGTGTTAAGAGCCTGTAGCAGAAAGGCTAAAAGGGGTGATTCCTTCCGCCTCTTCCTATCAGTGCAGCACTTTTAACTTCTCAAAGCATTTTTCCGTCCATTGTTCGAATTGTTTTTCACAACCACCCTGGGGTTGGGAATGCAGCTATTATTCTTTTTTTTTTTTTTTTTTTGAGACAGAGTCTCGCTCTATCGCCAGGCTGGAGTGCAGTGGCGCGATCCCAGCTCACTGCGACTTCCGTTTTCCGGTTTCAGGCAATTCTCCTGCCTCAGCCTCCCGAGGAGCTGGGACTACAGGCACGCACCACCACGCCTGGCTAATTTTTTGTACTTTTTTAGTAGAGACGGGGTTTCACGCAGCTATTATTCTTTTGCTGCTTCTTCTAAAATATATATACATATATTTAAAACACAAAAATTCAATATGGAATAATCAGTAGTATTTCTGAGAAGAATACAACTATTCCATGCTCAGAGGGAATATTTAAATGAAATGAAATATTTAACACATAATCTCCCCTCGCTACTAAGGAAGAGAAAAGGCATTAAAGTGCTTATTAAAGGAGAACACATTTTTGGAAAGTATGTGTTTATAAAAAAATTCAAACAATACAGAAGCATTGAAGAGATTACTTAAAATTGTTTCTTCCCCCTAATAAAAGTACATCAGAGAAATGGTATCAGACAGAGCCCAGTTAGGGGACAGAAATAACTACAGTTATTCAAACATAGACAATTCAATCTACAGGATTATTAACTAGGTCCAAAGTTGTTAAGGAGATAACTGGAATGGTAGAAGGATAACCAGAAGGCAGGGTCGCAAACCACGACCCTTGGGCCAAATCCGGCCTGCACCTGTTTTTGTAAATAAAATTTTATTAGAACACAGCCATGCTCATTTGTTTACACATTATGTCTGCTTTTGTGCTGTCATGACAGAGTTAAACAGTCTCAACAGAGATTATATGGCTTCCAAATTCTAAAATATCAATTATCTATCTAGCTCTTTGCCAGAGAGGTTTGCTGACCCCTGCTCAGTACTGAGGTACCAAGGAGGTAGTGCCTGCAGAAAGCAGCTTCTACCTCCAGGACTGCGTGAACAAAGACACAGGCCTGGAGTCACCTTCTAAAACTTAGAAGCTTGGAGGAGTTAAAACTCACACAATAGCTGGGTGCCGTGGCCCACGCCTGTCATCCCAACACTTTGGAAGGCCAAGGTGGACAGATCACGAGGTCAGGAGTTCGAGACCAGCCTGGCCAATGTGGTGAAACCCCATCTCTACTAAAAATACAAAAATCAGCCGAGCATGGTGGCTCATGCCTCTAATCCCAGGACTTTGGGAGGCCGAGGTGGGCATATCACCTGAGGTCAGGAGTTTGAGACCATCCTGGCTAACATGGTGAAACCCCGTCCCTACTAAAAATACAAAAATTAGCCAGGCATGGTGGCACGCGCCTGTAGTCCTAGGTACTCGGGAAGCTGAGGCAGAAGAATTGCTTGAACCTGGGAGGCAGAGGTTGCAGTGAGCCAAGATTGCACCACTGCACTCCAGCCTGGGCAGCAGAGCAAGACTCCGCTTAAAAAAACAAAGCAAAACAAAACTCAGACTCCGAGGAGGGGCTGCTGTTGGCTGCTGCTGCTGTCTCTTAGAAAGGGGAGGCCTGCAAGTGCAGGAAAGCTATGGCCCATTTTCACTTGAGCGAGTAAAGAAATGAAGCCCAAGAGAACTGCGTAAGACCACAGGGCTTGGGCTCCAGTTCTTCTTTAATATAGAATTTCAGCACTGGTTTAAAAGAAAGGAGAGAGGGTGGCAGGACATGGAACGGGAAGGGCACTCTTGCTTAGGGAATGACTCAGAGGGAACATGCAGTGCAGGAATAGAGCTTGGAAGACCCATGCTCAGGTCACGGCCCACACAGGTGAAACTGCTCTCTGCGCATGGCCCCAGGCATCAGTATTTGCCTTCTCTCTCTCTTTTTTCTTTTTTTTTTTTTTTATTTTACAAACACTTAATGTTTATTAATAAATTAGTACACTTGAAGGCATTTTTCTGATATCGGTCCTTCACCACTACCCACAAACTCCACCTACACAAAGGGAGTCCACGTCGCCTTTGCATTGGAATCTGGCAACTGAGCATTAGAAGGTACGTTTATAAATGGGAGCATAGTTGCAAATATATCAGACAAGGGTTCTCACAGCTGCAGCCATTTTTAACTAAAGTAATTGGTGAAGGCAGCAAGGTATCAGTATTTTCAAAAGCTCTCCAAGTGATTCCAGCTTGTGGTCAAGGCTGAGACCAATGCTTGAAACCGTGCAATGCGTGTGCTCAAGTCCACAGAGGTGCTTCCTCTTCTTGCCTCACTCGTGGAGTCTTCCCATGTTGGATGGAGTCCATTGTTTTTGGGCAGAGGTGGCTACTTCTGCATCTGGTAGGCAGGTGGCAATGCTTGGCTGGCAAGCTGCAGGCCCTTATTGGTCACAAACAACCTCAGGCATGCCTGTTTCTGGTGCTGAGGCCACCAGGGGCGAGTGGGCTTTCCCTGGGCTACTTGCTAAGAGCAGCATGGCTCCATCTCCCGTGTCCCCAGCGCCGTCAAGCTCTGGGGTGAAGCTCCTTTCAGAGCTGCAGCCCTTGTGTAATGAAGGCAAAATAAACCCTCCCGAGGGAGGAAAACTCCCATGCAAGAGGAGGCAGGGACAGCAAAGTCACAGGCCCAAGTAGCTCTGAATGTGAGAACTGAGGGGGTGGATTTGCCAGGTCGTACAACCCGGGGGCCTTTGTCAGGCTCCCTGATGGTTTCCACCCTGGAGAACCCACTGAGCAATGGACTGAAAAAGCAAGGCTGCTTCTTCCTTCAATTTTTTTTTTGCTACCACAAAAGTGTTACATGGTCATTGTAAAACAAACGTTTTTTGGGAAAATACTGAAAAGCACAAAGTAGAAAATGATTATCTGTCATTCCTTCCACGACCCAGATACAACTACAGGTAGAATTTTGGGGTAATCAGCCTGAACCAATTCAAAAAATATAATATAGATATAGCAAAATTTACATCCTGTTTTAAAAATGTAATATACCTTGAGCACTGTCAGCTGAACTATTATATTTAATGGCTTGCTGGTTCTATCTTCATATCACATAGCTTTATTTAATCACTTCTCTGTTTGTAGATGCCTGGGTTATTTTTATATTTCATTCTCCATAAATAATACCATAAGAAACATCCTGAAAGATAAGTCTTGCTCCATTTACTCGATTATTTTTAAGTTCCTCTTAAGTTCCAAGCTGTGGGCTTGCATACATTCTGCCTGGAGCACTTCTGCTTCCAGGCTCTTTACTTAGTTAATCTTTATTTCTTCCTTCAAGTCCAAGCTTAGGATGTCAGTTCTTCCAGGAGCCTTCCTGACCTCAAGGGTTAAGAAATACCTCTCCACATGGGTCTTTTGGTTATAAACCTTGGTAGCACTTTGCTCTTTTCCTTCACAACACTGACACATTTATTTCTGCCTCCTATCAGGCCCTCAAACTTTGAATAGCATTGGGCCTATGGTGGGTATTCAAGCATTTGCTGATTGAATACATACATACGTCAACCTTTTTTTTTAGTTTGTTTGAGACAGATTCTCGTGTCACCCAGGGTGGATTGCAGTGGCACGATCTTGGCTCACTGCAAACTCCGGCTCCCAGGTTCAGGTGATTCTTGTGTCTCAACCTCCCAAGTAGCTGGGATAATAGGCACATGCCACCATGTCTGGCTAACTTTTGTACTTTTAGTAGAGACAGGGTTTCGCCATGTTGGCCAAGCTGGTCTTGAACTCCTGACCTCAAGTGATCTGCCTGCCTTGGCCTCCCAAAGTGCTAGGATTCTGGGCATGAACCACTGTGCCCAGCCTTACATCAACCTTCCTAAGCTGGGTTTTTAGGTATCTATTCATCTTCCATGGAGGCAAAGCTGTAGAAGACTGATTTAGCCTCTGTTTCACTCACAATTCCAAGGCTTCAATGAACAGGTTACAGGTAATGAAGCCAAGACCAGGGACGGATCACCCCAAATGTTAGTTAGCTAACTGTGCTTATTTGATGGCCATAGTCAGCTTCACCAACCCAGCCTAGTAAGCTCAGAAAGCATGCCTTGGTTTCCCGAAGGACAAATTTACCTTTACTAGAGGAAAATGTCTGTCCATCCATCCATCCATCCATCCATCCACCCATCTTATATAGATTGATTATATTCCCTCCCTTCCTCCCTCCCTTCCTCCCTCCCTCCCTGCCTCCCTTCTTTCTTCCTTCCTTCCTGCCTGCCTGCCCTTCCTTGAGACAGGGTCTCATTCCATTTCCCAGATTGAAGTGCAGTGGCACAATCATGACTCACTGCAGCCTAGACCTCCCAGGCTCAATTGATTCTCCCACCTGAGTCTCCCAAGTAGCTGGGACTACAAGTGTGCACCACCATGCCTGGCTAATTTGTGTGCATGCGTGTGTGTGTGTGTGTGTGTGTGTGTGTGTATTTTTTTTTTTTGGTAGAAATGGGGCTTCTCTATGTTTCTTTTTTTTTCTTTCTTTTTTTTTTTTAGAAAGAAAGAAAAAGAGAGAAAAGAAGAAAGAAAGAGTGAAAGAAAGAAAGAAAAAAGAATGTAAGAGAGAAAGAAAGAGGAAGAGAAAGAGGGAGAGAGAACGGGATTCTTGTTCTATTGCCCAGGC
>CAUYLZ010099517.1:0-18191 GCA_963573645.1 Pithecia hirsuta | reverse complement strand
ATGGTCTCGATCTCTTGACCTCGTGACCCACCCGCCTCGGCCTCCCAAAGTGCTGGGATTACAGGCGTGAGCCATAGCGCCTGGCCGGATTTTCTTTTCTGCTTTCAATTTTTTATCTTATTATTTTTCAGCAGTTTAACTATAATGTGCTGGTGTGTGGATCTCTTTGAGTCTATCCTAATTCTGGTTCATTCAGATTCTAGGATGTGTAGATTAATGTATGGAATTTTTCCACCATTTTTTTCTTTGAATATTTTTTCTGCCTCTTTCTCTATTTTTTCCCTCTTTCTCAGAGTCCTGTTACTGGTATGTTGATGCATTTGATGATGGGCCACAGGCTTCTGAGTCTCTGTTCGTTTTCTTCACTCTTTTTTCCCTCCTTTATACAGATTGTATAACTTCTGCTGATCTGTCTCAAGATCGCCGATTCTTTATTTTGTCAGCTCAAATCTGCTTTTAAGCCCCTCCAGGGAAATTTTTGTTTTAGTTATTATATTTTTCAAATTCAGAATTTCTATTGGTTCTCTTAAAAATAATTTCTCTTGGCCTGGCACAGTGGCTCATGCCTGTAATCCTAGGACTTTGGGAGGCTGAGGTGGGCAGATCACCCGAGGTCAGGAGTTCGAGACCAGCCTGGCCAACATGGTGAAACCCTGTTTCTGTTAAAAATACAAAACTTAGAAAAACTTATAACAAAACTGTGAGAAAAAAATAACCATTTGAAAACTGGAGATTGATCAAAATTATAAGTAATAGGAAGAATAATGGGTGACAGAGTGAGATTCTGTCTCAAATAAAGAAAAAGCTAACACCGTATGTAAGAAATTGAGAAGTGTGTACTTTGAAAAGTCCTGAACCTTAATAAGAAAAGAATGAGACCTTCGTGTGGGTGGGTGGGTGTTTCAGAGATTCCCCACTCAGTCATTCTGGAAGTTTCACCCACATATGATGCATTCTTACAATGGAATATTATGTAGGAATGAGAATGACTGAAGTAAAAGGACAAGCAAAGACATGGCTGAATCTCCTAAACATAATGTTGAATGAAGGAAGTCAGGCCCAGGCTGGGTGCAGTGGCTCAAGCCTATAGTCACAGCTACTAGGGAAGTTGAGGTGGGAGGATAGCTGAGGTTGAGGCTGGAGTAAGCCGTGATCTTGCCACTGCACTCCAGCCTGGGTGACAGAACGAGACCCTGTCTCAAAAAAAGAAAAGAGACCAGGAACAAAGAAATATTTTCTGTATGATTCATTATTTATTTTTATTTTTTGAGACAGGATTTTGCTCTGTCACCCCCACCCCCACCCCTTGACTCACTGCAGCCTCGACCTCCCAGGCTCAAGTGATCCTCCTACCTCAGCCTCCCTAGTAGCTAGGGCCACAGGCCTGCACCACCATGCCTGGCTAAATTTTGTATTTTTTTTCTGTAGAGATGCAGCCTTACTACATTGCCTGGGCTGGTCTCGAACTACTGGGCTCAGCTTCCCAAAGTGCTGGGATTAGAGGCATGAGCACCCAGTGTACCCACTCACTTTTTCTATGATTCAAATAGAAATAACTATTCTAGGTATTAGGAACCAGAATGGTGACTTTCCTTAGTGGTGGTGGTGGAGAGGTTGTGATGGAAGAGGATATGAGGGGGTTTCTGGGTTGTTGTTGTTTTTCTTCTTCTTTTAAACTTTTTATATTTGAGAAATTTCAAACTTACGGCAAAAATAGAATAAAGAAATCCTGTATTTCCATCACCCTGATCCACCAATTGTTAACATTTGACCACCTAAAAAATAATAATTCTTTCCATATGAGGAGTCCAAGTCCATGTAGATACAGCATCCCTGTGGCAGTGACTTCCAGGAGCCCACACTAAAAGAAGGGCAGGAGGAGGGGCCTTCGGCCGCACGGTTGGTCCTGGGGGACCCATTCCTCAGGTAGGTGGCCACTGACCACGGAGAGAGATGAAACCGTTCATTGTCCAGTTGAAGGCTCCTGAGGATTCCAAACGCTCTTGGTTCCCCCTGTCCTCTGTAATTCTTGGTCTGTGTCCAGATCACAAGGCATCAGGATGAGTAAATAACAGGGAATTGGCCAGGCACAGTGGCTCACTCAAGCCTGTAATCCCAGCACTTTGGGAGGCCAAAGCAGGCGGAACACAAGGTCAAGAGATCAAGACCATCCTGGCCAACATGGTGAAACCCTGTCTCTACTAAAAATACAAAAATTAGCTATGTGGATTACACCTGTAATCCCAGCTACTTGGGAGGCTGAGGCAGGAGAATCGCTTGAACCTGGGTGGTGGAGGTTGCAGTGAGCCGAGATCACACCATTGCACTCCAGCCTGGGCAACACAGCAAGACTCTGTCTCAAAAAAAAAAAAAAAAAAAAAAAAAACCTCAGGGAATTTAGGGTTGGTAGGCACTGTGGAAAGAACCCTGGGCTCTGGGATGAACATCCACACGTTTTCATCTTCTTTCTTCCCCTCACACCATTCCTCATGCTTTTCTGCTTCCCCTTTTTGCTTCCTTCCCTATAAGATGTCACCTCCTCTCAGTTTCAGCCACTACCTCTTGTCTGGGGACTGGGAGTTGGAGTTTCCCTGGGTCAAACATGTCACTCTCCAGCTCGGGTGTTCCCATCTGTGAAATGTGCAGTGGCCATTTATACCCTTTCAACCACCAAAAGCTGTTGTAAAGATCATTTGGAGCAGAGAATGTGCAAGTTCTTGATCCTCAAACAGTCTGGCAGTGGCAAACATGACCAATCCCATTTCACAGAGTCAGGTCCTGAGTCCCAGGAGCATGGGGCCCGGCAGTCAAGCTTCGCTGCCAGTTGGTGGCAGAGCCCATATCTCTGAGACTTCGGGTATAGCCACACTACTCACACCCTCACCCTACAGACTACAAGATGACTCTCATTTTTATAGAATACCAAAAAGCCAATTGGAAACCCACAAAACGTATCAAATGGCAGAAGAGGTAGATGGAATGTGTAGAATTGTTTGCTTTTCTAAGGGTTTCCTTTTTGAAGAAGAGCAACTGTGGTTTTACAATGGGACTTGCTCTGGGAATCCAGGCCACGACAAGCTCCTTATTCAGAACAAAGTCCTGGAGGGTGAATCATCTTCTCTTTGCCCAACCATTGCGCCTTGGAGGACATCCATTATTTGAAGAGCCTGGCTGGCTCTTTGCCAAACCTGTTTCCTCTTCGGGAGCACTCATCTCTTCTGTTTCCCAGCCTTTCTTGCAAAGAGGTGAGGCCAGGTGTCTGAATTCTGGCCAATGGAATGTAATCAGAGCTGATGCACCCAACTTCCAGGCTCTGACCAAAAAAGTTTCCCATGCTCCAGACCTGATTCTGTTTTCCCTTTTATGACTTGATGCTAAAGAACACGGTCAACAACAGCAAAACCACAAATGGGTGGAGCTTGAGTGCCTGAACCTCCACTTGGAGAAGAGCTGCCCATTAATCAGGAACATCCGTTTTTGACTTTACCTGGCGAAACATAAATTTACTGTGTCTAAGCCATTATACAATTTGAGGTTTGTTTGTTACAACATCTGATGTTACATTATCTAATACATACTAGTTTACCTGATTCCAATGGTTCCGTGCATGTGTGTGTGTGTGTGTGTGTGTGTGTGTGTGTGTGTATTTTTTTTTTTAGATGGAGTCTTGCTCTGTTGCCAGGCTGGAGTGCAGCGGTGTGATCTCGGCTCACTGCAACCTCCACCTCTGGGGTTCAAGTGATTCTCCTGCCTCAGCCTCCCAAGTAGCTAGGATTATAGGCATGCGCCACCACGCCCAGCTAATTTTTGTATTTTTTTTTTTAAGTAGAGATGGGGTTTCACCATGTTGGCCAGGACTGTCTCAATTATCTTGACCTCATGATCCACCCGCCTCGGCCTCCCAAAGTGCTGGGATTACAGGCCTGAGCCACCACGCTGGGTTCCTTTTTTAACTACAAAAGACATTTATTTCCTTCATGTTTTCAACAATTTCTCCATCTCACGTAAACCGTAAGTATTTTCTTAATCCCCTATCAGGACCTCAGGAATAACATGTGCTTCAGGGTTTCATCTCTCCCCTCCTTGAAGTGGATCTTCCTCTCATGGCTCTGCCATCCCAAGGAATTCTAAGAAATATTTGGAATCAAGAGATAAGGAAAAGGAGAATTGACGATAGCAAGTACTGACTGTTCTTCTGAGTTTTACTGTAAAGCTCCAGCACCTGGAAGGGTATGTGGGATCTGTTTTCCTAAGGCACTGTTTCCTTAAGATGGTAAGATTACTGGTTTATTGCATGCTGATGAGAATGATACAGCAGGGCCAGGCGCAGTAGCTCATACCTGTAATCCCAGCACTTTGGGAGGCTGAGGCAGGTGGATCACTTGAGGTCAGGAGCTTCAGGCCAGGCTGGCCAACATGGTGAAACCCCATCTCTGTGAAAAAGATACAAAAATTAGCCCGGTGTGGTGGTGTGCGCTTGTAATCCCAACTACTCAAGAGATTGAGGCAGGAGAATCACTTGATCCTGGGAGGCAGAGGTTGCAGTGAGCCAAGATTGCACCAATGCACTCCAGCCTGGAGACAGCACTCCAGACAGAGCGAGACTCTGTCTCAAAAAAAAAGAGAGAGAGAGAGAGAATGATACAGTCGAAAGGAGGAAATTGATGACTCAGAAAAAAAATGGGAGAATTGAGGAGCGATGTCCCTTAGGGGTATCCAACCTTTTGGCTTCCCTGGGCCACGCTGGAAGAAGAAGCATGGTCGTGGGCCACACATAAAATACACTAACGATAGCTGATGAGCTCAAAAAAAAAAAAAAAATCACCAAAAAAAATCTCCTAATGCTTTAAGAAAGTTTATGCATTTGTGTCGGGCCGCATTCAGTGTTATCCTGGGCCACATGCCACCCACAGGCCGTGGGTCAGACAAGCTTATCCTTGAGTGAGGAACAAGGAACCTGCAGTGGGCAGATGCCGCTTTGCAGGTGGGTGTGGTCTTCTGGTAACTTCTCCTTTCTTAGGGACATAGGAATCAGGGTCATCGGTTTTAAGTGCGGATCAGTGAGGAGGAGTTTGAAGGTTTGAGTGGAGGGAGGGAAGTATGAAATATTCAAAGAGAGTGGGGAGCAAATGAGTCAGGAAAATGCAGTGGGACTTTTGGGTGGCACTGGGGTGAGTGATCTTGGATTTACCGTTAGCGTGACTGGGTGCCTTTCTCCAGCCATGTCAGCTGCACTGGGGCAGGTGCAGAGTTGATG
Organism: Pithecia hirsuta; assembly: GCA_963573645.1. Taxonomy (NCBI): domain Eukaryota; kingdom Metazoa; phylum Chordata; class Mammalia; order Primates; family Pitheciidae; genus Pithecia; species Pithecia hirsuta. The sequence continues at coordinate 12,934 of CAUYLZ010099517.1, read as the reverse complement.
GACAGTTGGGTTTTCCGGGTTCTGGTTTTACCAGGAGTTAGCAGGAATGAGAGTCCAAGTTATTTGGGAAGAGAGTCAAGGGTGTGGATAAACGATGCCTGTCATGAAACACCATGAAAGTTAGGAGCTGAGTAAGGCGACAATTAAGGACATGAAGGGGAGGCAAGGGAAAGGGCAGAATCAGTCTGGGTGAGCTCAAAGGACTCTTGGTGTTGGATGCTCTAGGCAATGAGCTGGACAGACAGATGGTGGCGGTTGGAGACTGGGTGTTTTATGTTGAGCTCATGCAAGGGCAGTTACTGGTAATGACATGGTCCAGGGTATGACCTTGGGAGTGAGGGGCCGAGGAAGGTGGGGACAAGTTCACTGGAGGAAAGGTGAACATGAGACAGAAAGGCTGGTTACTCATCACCATGTGGCACTGAGATATGAGTGTCTCATTTGCTTCCTAGCTCTACGCTCTGTGGGTCGCCGAGCTCTCAGTTTGGTATTAGCAATTTATTTATAACACAGAAGACCTTATCTGGGGAATTCAGCCAGATTGCATGTTTGAAGCCTGCTCCCAGAATGTCTTTTTTCTTTTTCTTTTTTGTGACAGGGTTTTGCTCTGTTGCCCAGGCTGGAGTGCAGTGGTGCAATCACAGCTCACTGCAGACTTACCTCCTGGCTCAAGCAATACTCCCGCCTCAGCCTCCCAAATAGCTGGCACTACAGGCATGCACCACCATGCCCGGCTAATTGTTTAATTCCTTTGTAGAGATAGCATCTTGTTATATTGCCCCCGCTAGCGTCTCAAACTCCTGGCTTAAACTGATCCTCCTGCCTCAGCCTTTCAGAGTGTTGGGATTACAGGCGTGAGCCAGTGCACCCAACCCAGAATCTTACTTTTTAATGACTGAACTGCATTTAGTGTTAGTTACACATGTATATGGTTAATATACATGGAATTCAATTTATTTTATAGTTAAGTATTCTAAAGTGATGTACGTTTCTAGCAAATAGTAGTGGTGACTTCAGCTGATGAAATATTCCTTTTGCACCACACTCTTTGGCTTAATAAAGATGTGAATCTTTTAACACAAGAACTCTGAGGTGTGATCACCTGAGTTTAATGTAAGAAGACGTGTGTTTCCAGTATGAGGCACTCTTAATTAGTAAGGAATTGTGAGCAATGGTTTAACCACTATATCTAAGAATCCTGCAATTAAAACATTTCCACACACACCCCGGAAGGAAATCATGATCGTGTCAGAATCACGTTGAGAGAATGACTATAAGCTGGGAGCTGTAAGAGTTATGGAGGGAGGGGGAGTGACAGGGGTGTGTAGATGGCTGCAACCAGAGGGAGCAATGGATGGTAACATGGTGACTCATCTTTCAAAGAAGCTGTGGGGCTGGGTGCGGTGGCTCACACCCATTATCCCAGCACTTTGGGAGGCTGAGGCAGGAGGATCACTTGAGGCCGGGAGTTCAAGACCAGCCTGGGCAACATAGTGAGACTCTGTGTCTATTAAAAAAAAAAAAAAAAAAAAAAAAACTAAGGAAAGAAGCTGGGGGTTTTAGGGAGGAAAAATGTGTGGTTTGGAAGTAGCTATGAAGAGCAAGGGGCAATGCCTCTCCTATCCCCGGCCCCACAGTAGAACAGCTATTGAGGAGATAATAGCCACCTCTTAGAAGCCCGCAGGGGAAGCAGGTCCCTCAGCGGAGAACTAAGTTTAGAGCCAAAAATAAGCAAAAAGATGAAAGGAACAAGACGGTACACACTGGAATGTCCATTCATTACGGAACTGGCAATAATAGTGAAAATCTGGAAACAACTTAAATAGACACTGCCAGGGGAATGCAGGGACAAACAATGGAAGAATCCAAATTAGAACTTGCTGCAAAGTAAAAGGAATGGACTAGATCCATGTGAATCAACATGGGGAAAGCTTACAAAGATAAACATGAGCCAAACAAGCAGATTGTAAAAGGTTACATCCTGTGTGATGCTGCTTAGATAAAATACTAAGGCCCACAGAACAATGCTACATCTTATTTATAAGGCTCTAAAAGTACAATGATATCCTTGGCAAGGACCCCAGTACCCTCCCATGGTGGTTTTTTGGTTACCCAAGGAGAGAGAGGGAGGGGAAATGGGTGGGGCTAGGGGTAGGGTACTTCTGGTTGTATCTAAAATATTTTATTTATTTATTTATTTATTTATTTTTTAAAAACGGAGGTCTCGCTATGTTGCCCAGGCTGGTCTCGAACTCCTGAGATCAAGTAATCTACCCACCTTGGCCTCTCAAAGTGCTGGGATTACAGGCATGAACTACTGTCCCTGGCTCTATCTAAAATATTTTATTTTTTAGTGATAAAAAGAGATATGAACCAAAAGACAGAAAAATGCTAACTGCTGTTAAATCTGGGTTGTGGATCCCAAGACTTGTTTTACTTTGCTGCATGTTTGAAAGATTTTGTTTGAAAATTAAAAAAAAAAATAAGAAGGCCTAGGAGGAGGGAATTACAATGAAGTGCTGTAATCAAGATTGTAGACTGGGCGTGGTAGCTCATACCTGTAATCCCAGCACTTTGGGAGACTGAGGTAGAAGGATTGCTTGAGCCCAGGAGTTTGAGACCAGCCTGGGCAACAAATTGATACCCCGTCTCTCCAGAAACAAACAAACAAATGAACAAACAACAAAATTAGCCGAGTCCAGCTACTAGGAAGCTGAGAAGGGAGGATGACTTGAACCCTGAAGTTCAAGACTGCAGTGAGGTGTCTGGAACATGCCTGAGCAAGCCTGGGCAACAGAGAAAGCTCTTTGTTTCAAAAAAAAGAAAAGAAAGATTGTGTAGAAATTGAAAGTCCAGAAGTAAATGAATACATTCATGGGCAGTTGATTTTTGAGAAGAGTGCCAAGATAATTCAATGGGGGAAAGAATAGTCATTTCAAGGCCGGGCGTGGTGGCTCACGGCTGTAATCTCAGCACTTTAGGAGGCCGAGGTGGGCAGATCACCTGAGGTCAGGAGTTCGAGACAAGCCTGACCAACATAGAGAAACCCCGTCTCTACTAAAGATACAAAATTAGCTGGGCGTGGTGGCTCATGCATGTAATCCCAGCTACTCAGGAGGCTGAGGCAGGAGAATCGCTTTAATCTGGGAGGCGGTGGTTGCAGTGAGCCGAGATCACGCCATTGCACTCCAGCCTGGGCAACATTAGTTAAACACTTTATAAAAAAAAAAAAAAAAAAAAAAAAAAAAGAATAATCTTTTCAACAAATAACACTGATACAACTGGATGTCCACATGCACATGACTGAAGTCAGATCCCTAACTCACATCATTTACCAAATGTAACTCAAAATAATTCAAAATATAAAACCCTTAGAAGAAAACACAGGAGCAAATCTTCATGGCCATGGATTAGGCAACAGTTTCTTAGATATGACATCTAAAGCATGAATAACCAAAGACACAGTAGATAATTGGATATTATCAAAGTGAAAAGGTTTTGTGCTTCAAAGTCATTATCAATAAAATGAAAAGTCAACCCAAAGAATCAAATAAAATATTTGTAAGTCATATATCTGACAGATATCTAATATCAAAATACGTAAAGAACCAACAACGACAAAAAAGACAACTGAAAAATGGAAAATGGGCAAAAGACTTGAATAGACATTTCTCCAAAAAAAATAGACAAATGTCCAATACACACATGATAAGATACTCAGGATCATTAGTCATCAGGGAAATGTTAAAGCCACGGAGACAGCACTTTACCCCCACTCAGATAGCTGTAATCGAAAGGACAGGCAATAGCAAAGGTCGGTGGGGAAGTGGAGAGAACCCTCAGACATTGCTATGTGGAAATGGAAAATGGTAGAGCCGCTTTGAAAATGAGGCAGGAGAAGAGCAAAGAGAATTGAAAGTTGGATAAAGGGCAGAATAAGCAAAAGCAGAGAACAGAAACAAGGTGAAGGGGTGGATGAGCAAGAAGTGAGACAAAAAGCAGAGGTTCAGCAGCGAAAACAAAAGTGAGATAAAAAAGCGAGCACGGAGGCAGGGCGCAGTGGCTCACGCCTGCCATTCCAGCATTTTGGGAGGCCCAGGCAGGTGGGTCACTTGAGGCCAGGAGTTTGAAACCAGCCTGGCCAACATGATGAAACCCTGTCTCTACTAAAGATACAAAAAAATTAGCCAGGCATGGTGGTTCCTGCGTGTGATCCCAGATACTCGGGAGGCTGAGGCAGGAGAATGACTTGAACCCGGGAGGCAGAGGTTTCAGTGAGCTGAGATTGCACCACTGCACCCAGCCTGGGCGACAGAGTGAGACTTGTCTCAAAAAAAAAAAAGTGAGCAAGCACCCCACGGCCAGTAAGATTCAGTAAGGGGCAGCTCTTCAGAAATTGGCATGTGCATTAGAGAAAAAGTATCCTTCACGTAACCCTGTATGATTATCAGCTACTTAAGGTTCATGCTTATGGGCTGTATATCATGCATGTACTTAAAATGGGGTAGAAGAGACACAGAAGCGCACAGGGTCCAAAATAACTGAGCAAGATGCTTATCAATCAAAAGCCAAACACTGGCTAGAGATTAGGCAGCTTTGGGAAGAGAAGAAGAAAAAAACATGAAAAGACCCAAAACGACACCAAGCTGAGGCTGATCTCATCTGCAGAGGTCAGTCTGCTCCCCATCTGAGAGTGGACACTGCGCTTCTTACTCTGATGCTGCTTTGCTTTGCTTCTGTGTGTGTCTCCTCCGGTTCTTTGTTCGGGATACCAAGAGCCCAGAACTGCACAGCATCATCCAGTAACAAAACCAGTCTTCTAGATTCTCCAAAAGTTAAACATAGAGTTACCATATGACCCCGCAATTCCAATTCCACTTCTACATATATGCCCCAAAGAACGGAAAACAGGTTCACATAAAAACTCCACGTGATTGCTCATAGCAGCACAATTCACAATAGCCAAAAAGTGGAAATAGCTCAAATGCCCATCAGCTGTGAATGGATAAACAAAATGCTATGGTCGATCCATAGAGTGGAATATTATTCAGTCATGAAAAAGAATGAAGTACTGATACATGCTACAATACAGAAGAACTCTGAAAATATTAAGTGAAAGAAATCAGACACAAAATGCCACACATAATACATATATGTAAAATTCAATGGGTATGAAATAGCCGCAAAAGATAAACCCATAGAGATGGAAAATGGATCCATAGAGATAGGAAACAGATTCATGGTTGCCAGAAGTTGGGGACAGGGGAGTGACTGTTAGTGATATGGAGTTTCTTTTTGTGGTGATGAAAATGTCAGCCAGGTACAGTGGCTCAGGCTTATAATCCCAGCACTTTGGAAGGCCAAGGAAAGAAGATTGCTTGAGCCCAGAAGTTCGAGACCATCCTGGGCAACATGGTGAAACCCCATTTCTATTTTAAAAAGTCTTGGGCTGGGTGTGATGGCTCATGCCTGTAATCCCAGCACTTTGGGAGGCTGCAGCCAGTGGATCACTTGAGCCCAGGGATTGGAGACCAGTCTGGGCAACATGGTTAAACCCCATTTCTATTAAAAATACAACTGAGGTGGGAGGGTCACCTGAGCCTGGGGAGGTTGGGGCTGCAGTGAGCTGTGATTGTGACACAGCACTCCAGCCTGGGCAACAGAGTGAGACTCTGTCTCAAAAAAAAAAAGGAAAAGAAAAGAAATCAGTGGTTAAAGTGGTCCTCCCAACCCCATGCAGAGCTCTCTCCTGGGGCACCCCCTGCCTCTGCTGAAAAGAGGAAGCTCCAAACCGGCTGTTCAGGGCAGGGGCTTTCTTTTTAAGTCTCTGTGGAAGCAAAAGCCCAGCCACCCTACTTCTAGGAATTTGTCCACCAGATGCATTCCCCCTTGCAGGTACACTCAAGGAAGGTTATTTTGACATTGTTCTGTAAATGAAAAAGACTGGAAAAACCCAAAATATCCACCAGTAGGGGACTGGCTATAGGCATTATGGTATATCCATATCGTGGAAAACCACCCAGCCAATGGAAAGAACCAGGCTTAGCTAGATGTTCTGATAGATGCATTTTAGGTGAAAAAAGCAAGGTGCAAAACTGTTTTTGCATATTTTATCTGCTGCTCTTCCTTCCTGCTTCCCTCTTCCCTTCTTTCTTTCTTCCTTCCTTCTCTTCCTCTTCTATCCTTCCCTCCCTCCTTCCTTCCCTCCATTTTTCCTTCCTTCTTTCCTTCCTTCCTGCCTTCCTGCCTTCCTTCCTCCCTCCCTCTCCCTTCCCTTCCTTCCTCCTCCCTCCCTCTCTCCCTCCCTTCCTCTCTTCCTGCCTTTCTGCCTCCCTCCTCTTTCTCTCCCTCCCTCCCTCCCTCCCTCCCTCCCTCCCTCCTTCCTTCCTTCCTTCTTTCCTTTCCTTCCTCTCTTCTTCCTTTCTTCCCATTTTCCTTCCTTTACATAGAAGCTTGCATATGTATAGCCTATTTCTGAAGGACAAACAAGAAATCATTAAGGACAAACAAGAAATCTGAGGAAGGGAAGTGAAACCTCGCATGGGGTTGAGGGGCGTCTCAGAGGTGGGAGAACTCTTTTCATTCTACCCCTTTTGTAATGCATGAATTTAAAATTTTATCTTTTTGCATAGGTGAGTCATGCACATGGAAAAATGTTCAAATCATACGAAAGGGTATTGGGTGGAAAGCAAATCTTCCCCTCTGAGCACCTGCCCCACCCACTATCCTGAGTCCTTGGAGGCAACTAATAGAGACAGTTTGTGTATCTTTCCAGATATGAACTAGGCACTTGTGCAAATATACATTTATATGTTATTGCATATTTTTATTGTGCTAAAATATAGATAACATAAAATTTACCATCTTTATCATTTTAAATGTACAATTCTGTGGTATTAAGTACATTAACATTGTTGTATAACCATCACCACATTCCATTTCCAGAACGCTTTCATCTTCCCCAAATGAAATTCCACCCCCATTCAACACTAGCTCCCCATTCCCCACCTCCCAGTAGAATGGCTGCCACCATTCTACTTTCTTTCTTTCTTTCTTTCTTTTTTTTTTTTGAGAAAGAGTCTTGCTCTATCGCCAAGCTAGAGTAAAGTGGCAGATCTCAGCTCATTGCAACCTCCACCTCCTGGGTTCAAGCGATTCTCCTGCCTCAGCCTCCGAGTAGCTGGGACTACAGACATGCGCCACCACACCCAGCTAATTTTTTGTGTTTTAGTAGAGACTGGGTTTCACCATGTTGGCCAGGATAGTTAAGCAATTCTCCTGCCTCAGCCTCCCAAGTAGCTAGGATTACAGGTGCCTGTCACTGTGCGCAGCTAATTTTTGTATTTTTGGTAGAGACAGGGTTTCACTATGTTGGCCAGGGTGGTCTTGAACTCCCGACCTCGTGATCCACCTGCCTTGGCCTCCCAAAGTGCTGGGATTACAGCCATGAGCCACCGCGCTCGGCCTCTACTTTCTGTCTCTGTGAATTTGATTGCTCTGGGTACCTTATATTAGTGGAATCATACACTGTTGTCTTTTTATGACTGGTCCTAGAATTTCTTTTCTTTTTAAAGCTGAATAATTTTTTTTCTTTGTTGTTGTTGAGGCGGGGTCTTACTCTATCACTCAGGCTGGAGTGCAGTGGCACCATCTCGGCTCACTGCAGCCTCCACCTCCTGGGTTCAAGCAATTCTTGTGCCTCAGCCTCCCGAGTGGCTGGGACTACAGGCGTGCACCACCACTCCCAGCTCAGTTTTTTGTATTTTTAGTAGAGACAGGGTTTCACCATCTTGGCCAGATGGGTCTCAAACTGCTGATCTCAAATGATCCTCTCACCTTGGCTTCCCAAAATGCAAGGATTATACACCATGCTCACACCTTTTTTTTTTTTTTAGACAGAGTCTCTCTCTGTTGCCCAGGCTGGAGTACAGTGGCACGATCTTGGGCTTGTCTCACTGCAACCTCCACTTCCTGGGTTCAAGTGATTTTCCTGCCTCAGCCTCCCAAGTAGCTGGGATTACAGGCACCTGCCACCATGCCTGGCTAATTTTTGTATATTTATAGAGTTTCACCATGTTGGTCAGGCTGGTCTCAAACTCCTGACCTTAAGTGATTTGCCTGCCTCAGCCTCCCAAAGTGCTGGGTAAGGCTGAATAATTTTCTATTGCATGTATATACCACATATATTTTATGTTTTAAATTGAGATTTAATTGTTGTATATATTTTGGGGGTGCATGTGACATTTTGATAACTGTATACAATATGTAATGATCAAATCAGGGTAACTAGGTTATCCATCGCCTCAAATATTTATCATTTCTTTATGTTGGGACCATTATACATCTTTTCCAGCTATTTTGAAATATATGATATATTATTTTTAACTATAATCTCCCCACTGTACTATCAAATACTAGAACTTACTCCTTCTATCCAACTGTTTTTTTGTACTTCTTAACCAATTACTGTTTATCCCCCCATTCCTCTCCCCTGCCTCTGGTAACTACCACTGTACTCTCTACCTCCACGCAATCACTTTTTTAGCTCCCACATATGTGAGAACGTATGATATTTGTTTTTCTGTGCCTGGCTTATTTCACTTTACATAAGGACCTCCAGTTCCATCCATATTGCTGCAAATGATAGGATTTCATTCTTTTTTATGGCTGAATCATATTCCATTGTATATATACATACCACATTCTTTTCATCCATTCCTTCATTGGTGGACACTTAGGTTTATTCCCTATCTTGGCTATTGTGAACAGTGCTACAGTAAACATGGGTGTGTGGACATCTTCTGATATGCGGATTTCCTTTCTTTTGGATAAATACCCAGCAGTGGGATTCCTAGATCATACATATACCACGTTTTCTATATCCACTCATCAGTTGATGGACATTTGGGTTGTTTCTACTTTAATGTATTTTTAATAAACACATTAATTTAAACAAAAGAAGAAGGGGGGTTGGGGAAAAGAGGGTTAGATCTGAGAGCTTTCCACCCATTGCATCGTGGACAGAAGGATAACACCAGTATAAACTACCTGCCAGGAGGAGAGAAAACATCCCCATCAGCAGCAGCTGCCATTTGTGTCGCTGGTAATTCCCCACCTTCAGCCCCCAAGAGGAACTCCTCTTTCTTTTCTTTGAAAGCTGGCTCCCCGTGTCCTTTCTGGCCATGGTATTGAATGCCATGCCTGCCTCTTCTCTGTCTCCCAGAAGGTCAAGGGTACTGGGAGTGCAAAGGCTGCTGGGCCCCAGGTGTGATTACCTTCCTTCTAAGTCCAGGGAGAGGGGTGATGGGGAGGGTGGCTGCTGCAGAGGCTGAGCCAGCAGCAAGGACTTGGGGCCCTGCCAAGTCCCTGGGGACTCAGGGGCTTTCCAAGGGGGAGGCCCTGAGCCCACCCATAGAGGGGGCTCAGCCTTGGAGTGCCCCAGGTAAGAAAACCCCAGGTTCGGATGAAGAGCCATCAGGTCAATTCTCTGTCACTCACTTTCAGTCCTCCAACAGCCACCCATTGGTCACAGGATGACTTCTGCATTTAAAAAAGATTTCCTGGCCAGGTGTGGTGGCTCACACCTGTAATCCCAGCACTTTGGGAGGCCGAGACATGTGGATCAAGAGGTCAAAAGTTCAAAAGCAGCCTGGCCAAGATGGTGAAACCCTGTCTCTACTAAAAATACAAAAATTAACTGGGCACGGTGGCAGGTGCCTGTAATCTCAGCTACTCGGGAGGCTGAGACAAGAGAATTGCTTGAACCTGGGCAGCAGAGGTTGCAGTGAGCTGAGATCGTGCCACTGCACTCCAGCCTGGGCGATAGAGTGAGAATCTATCTCAAAAGAAAAAAGAACAAAAAAAAGATTTCCTTTCCACCGCCCCAAGTTTTTATTATTACATATTTTATTCTTATTTTGCTTTTTTTCTTCCCCCACCCCTAATACCTTTAGTTGCTTTTATATGATACACTTAAAATATTCGGGAAAGTCCTTGGAGTAGTTCAATGATCACCAGCATATCCGCTGCCAAGCTGCAACACGTTGACCATCAGTTTACCATACAGGCTTAGTCTCTCTCTCTGGGAGAAATGCGCGTACGTGCGTGTGCACACACACACACACATCTGTACATACACATATGCATACCCATAAACACATACATACTACATACACATCCATATAGAGACACATATACAGACACACATTACATAAAATTCATATATATACACATAGATATGCACATACATCTATAGTTATAGATACATCCATATATACATGCATGTATAGATATGCACATACATCTGTAGCAATATATACACACATATATACACACATATTACATACATATTCATATCGATATACATATATATAGATATGCACATACATCTATAGTTATACATACTCATATATATATACACATACACCACATACACATTCATATATATACACACATACAGATACGTACATACATCTGTAGCTATATATACACACATATATACACACATATTACATACATATTCACATCAATGCACATATGTAGATATGGACATACATCTATAATTATACATACATGTATACACACATATTACACACATATCCATATACGTATACACACATTTTTTTTTCCCCTTAACTCTTTGAAAGTAAGGTCATCATGACCTTTAGTCCTAAATATTTCAATGTGCATCTCCTAGGAATGAGGATATTCTTCTATGTTACACCTAAGAAAATCAACAATAAAGCAACTGCTGTGTACTATACTATCCAGCCTGTATTCACATTTCCCCACTGGTCCGCAAAATATCTTTTAGAGCTGTTTTTTTTCCTTTCTTTTCCTTTCTTTTTTTCTTTTTTTTTTTTTTGAGACGGAGTCTTGCTCTGTCACTCAGGCTGGAGTGCAATGGTGCCATCTTGGCTCGCTGCAACCTCCGCCTCCTGGGTTCAAGCAATTATCCTACCTCAGCTTCCCAAGTAGCTGGATTACAGGTGCGCACCACCATGCCAGGCTAATTTTTGTACTTTTAGTAGAGATGGGGTTTCACTATGTTGGCCAGGCTGGTCTCGAACTCCTGACCTCAGGTGATCCACCCACCTCAGCCTCCCAAACTGCTGGGATTACAGGCATGAGTCACTGTGCCCAGCCCTCTGTTTTTCCTTTCTTCCTTCCTTCCTCTCTCTCTCTCTTTCTTTCTTTCTTTTTTCTAAGATAGGGTCTCACTCTGTCACCCAGGGTGGAGTGCAGTGGCATGATCTTGGCTCACTGCAACCTCTGCCTCCTGGGCTCAAGTGATCCTCTCATCTCAGCTTCCCAAGTAGCTAGGACTACAGGAACACACCTCTACACTCAGTTGATTTTTTTGTATTTTTTGTAGAGAGGGGTTTTCACCATGTTGCCCAGACTGATCTTGAACTTCTGGCCTCAAGTGATCTGCTCACCTCAGCGCTGCAAAGTGCTGGGATTACAGGCATGAGCCACCACACCCTGCCTGTTTTTTCAAAACTAGGATTCAATCAAGGTCCACGTATTGCATTTTGCTGTTACATCTCTTAAGCCTCTTTTAATCTTAAATGTTCTATCTACTTTATTATTTTTTAAAAACAACATTAACTTTTTTTTTTTTTTTTAATTTTGGAGACAGGGTCTCACTTCATCACCCAGGATGGAGTGCAGTGGCGTGATCTCGGCTCACTGAAACCTTCTCTTCCCAAGTTCAAGTGATTCTCAGGCCTCAGCCTGCACCACCACACCCAGCTAAATTTTTGTATTTTTAGTAGAGATAGGGTTTCACCATGCTGGCCAGGCTGGTCTCAAACTCCTGACATCAAGTGATCCGCCAGCCAAGGCTTCCCAAACTGCTCACAGGCGCGAGCCACCACACCCAGCCAACATTAACTTTTTAATGACCTGGGCACAGTTATCCTGAAGAGGATCTGGAAGGTTCCACCTTCTGGGGTTATCTGATTGCTTCCTCATGGGGTCATTTATCATCTTCCTCTAGCCCCTTTATTTCTTGTAAACTGGGAGTTAATACCAGGGGCTTGATTTGATTCTAGGGGAGCGCCTGTTAAAAAGAATGGTAAAAATATGAATAAGAATCATTTACCATTGTAACCATTTTTAAGGGTATAGTTCAGTGGAATTAAGTACATTCACATTGTGCAACCATCACTACCATCCACCTCCAGAACTTTCATCTTGCAAAACAGAGACTGTGTCCCCACGAAATACTAATGTTCCCCCATCCCCAGCCCCTGGCAACTACCATTCCGCTTTCTGTCTCTGTGAATGTGACTATTCCGGGTTCCCCAAAGCAGTGGAATCACAGTGTTTGTTCTTTTGTGACTGACCCTGGGTCATGCCTTTTGACAAGAGGTCCTCCGAGGTAATGCAGTGCCCTTCAGATTGCATCCTGGCAGGAGCTCACAGGAACCCTGCCGTCCCTGCCTGCCAGCCTCTCCCCTCAGCTACGCTCTGCACCTCTACCCACTCTGTCTCTACCCACTCTGTCTCAGCTGTTCAGCTCTCTCACTCTGTCTGGGCCTTTGCATTTGCTGTGTCCTCCCTGGCAGGCTCCTTCCTTCCTTCCTTCCTTCCTTCCTTCCTTCCTTCCTTCCTTCCTTCCTTCCTTCCTTCCTTCCTTCCTTCCTTCTTTTTTCTTTCTTTCTTTCTTTCTTTCTTTCTTTCTTTCTTTCTTTCTTTCTTCTTTCTTTCTTTCTTTCTTTCTTTCTTTTTCTTTCTTCTTTCTTTCTCTTTCTTCTTTCTTTTCTTTTTCTTCTCTCTCTCTCTTTCTCTCTCTCTTTCTTTCTTTTTCTTTCTTTCTTTCCTTCTTTCTTTCTTCTCTTTCTCTCTTTCTTTTTCTTTCTTTTTCGAGTCTTGCTCTGTCACCCAGGCAATCTTGGCTCACTGCAACCTCCACCTCCCAAGTTCAAGC
>CAUYLZ010099516.1:0-61476 GCA_963573645.1 Pithecia hirsuta | reverse complement strand
CGGTGAATTGCTTAAACCCATGAGGCATAGGCTGTATTGAGCCGTTTTCACGCCATTTCACACCAGCCTTGTCAACAATAAAAAAAATCCATATCAAAAAAAAAAAAAAAAAAAAAAAAGATAGATGAAACAAGCCTGGTCCTGTGTTAGTAACTTCTGAAACTGTGTTAATAGATCCAGGGAGAAGTATTACACTATTCTCTCCACCTGTGAATCTGAAAATTTTTGTAACATAAAGTCCATTTTAAAAACTGAAATATTTTATGGATTTAAGAAATAATTTTGAAACATTTCTCTACCCAAAATACAACATAACCATTTCGGTGATCATTCAAGAATCTCAATTCTTTTCATATACTTAATTAATAAAGCTTAATGACTATTTTAAGTTGCATAGAATAGTGAAAGCAGGAAAAATAAATTGCAACTAGAAATCTGTGGTTGAGGATGGGCATGGTGGCTCACACCTGTAATCTAAGCACTTTGGGAGGCTGAGGTGGGCAGAGGAATCCAAGACCAGCCTGGCCAACACAGTGAAATCCCGACTCTACTAAAAAATACAAAAATTAGCTGGGCATGGTAGTGCACACTTGTAGCTTGGCCACTTGGGAGGCTGAGGCACAAGAATCGCATGAACCCAGGAGGCAAAGGTTGCAGCGAGCCGAGATCGTACCACTTCATTCTAGCCTCGGTAACAGAGCCAGACTCTGTCTTAAAAAAAAGAAAACTGTGGTAGATTACCACACTCTACTCTTAAAATGCTGAAATATATTGAAGTCATAGATGAAATAAATCACTAATAGAAATAAATTAAGGCTGGATGCATTGACTCATGCCTGTAATCCCAGCACTTTGGGAGGTTGAGGTGGGAGGATCACTTGAGCCCAGGAGTTCAAGGCCAGCCTGGGAAACATATCGAGACCCTGTACCTACAAAAGAAAAAGAAGAAGAAAGAAATTAGTTACCTCTCTCAATTTTTCTCGCTCACGCTCCCTCTCAGCAATACGTTTTCGCCTCTCTTCCTCTTCCTTAAGAGCATTTTGTGTTTCTGTTCTCAGTTTATCATCTTTAAGAATCTTTCGAATTTTCTTTCTGCCTTTTCCAGGAGACTTGGAATCATCATTTTCATCTTCTTCTTCCTCCTCCTCCTCTTCTTCCTCCTCTTCTTTTTCCTCCTCTTCTTCCTCAGAATTACTCTATAGAATTTAAACAATTAGAGGTAAACATTACAAAGTCATTTAATTTATCCATTTCATATTCCATTAATTAACACGCCAGGAAATGGTAGAAAAAAACATGCTGAAAACCTTTAGAATTATATTTAGCAATAAAGAATAGTGTTATTTTAAAAACCAACCCTTGAACATCTATTTAAAAAACAAACAACTCAATTAAAAATTGGCTACAGACTAGAATAAACATTTCTCAAAAGATATAAACACATGAAAAGATGTTGAATATCACCAGTCATCAGGAAAATACAAATCAAAACCACAATGAAATGCCACTTCCCACTCATTAGGATGTTTCTTATTAAAAAAAAAAAAAGAGAGAGAAAGAAAGAAAGAAAAGAAAGGAAGTGCTGGCAAAGATGCAGACAAACTGGAACCTTGGTACACTTCTAACAGGAATGTCAAATGTTAGACACTAGAGAGAAACAGTGCGGAGTTTTCCAAAAGATAAACATACAACTACTACATGATGTAGCAATTCCATTTTTCCATATATACCCACAATAATTAAAAGCAGGAACTCAAACAGATATGTATACACCCATATTCATAACAGTATTATTTAAAATAGCCAAGAGGTAGAAACAACCCAAATGTCCATCAACAGATGATGGGGTTAACAAAATGTGGCATATGTGTATTATTCACCTTAAAAAGGGAATGAAATTCTGATATATGCTATAACATGCATGAACCTAGAAAATATTATGCCAGTGAAATCAGCCATATACAAAAGGACAAATATTGCATGATTCAACTTATTTATATGAGGTACTTAAAATATGCAAATTCATAGAGACATAAATGAAAATACAGGTTACCAGGGGATGGGGGATAGAGAGAATGGAGTTAATGTTTAATGAGTAAAGAATTTCTGCCAGTGAATATAATTAAGGCCATTGAATTGTATACTTTAAAATATTTAAAAAGTTAAATTTCAAAAAATAAATACACCTCTGGAAGAGCACTGTGTTGACAGAATCAAACTTATTACAGACACCTTTTACTTTACGTAAGTCTGCTTATATACAAAAAACTCAAATTGACTAATTTCATTATCAGAAGAAATTTATTCACATATAAGTCATCATTCAGGATAGTATTTCGTCTTCAGAAAATAGAACACTCACATCACTACAAATATAAAATGATGAATTAGAACGGCTGAAAATTCCATTAAAAATTAAGATATAAAAAAAAACTGATAATGTCAAATTAATACTTTTACATATATATTTTTTTCAATAAACAAATCCTTCGACAAGTATAAAATGTAAAGAAGCCAGCAGAATACAATGAATGAATGAAACCGAGCAGTAACAGCATAATTACCATAGTATACTGTACCAATTATAATCCAAACATGTAATAAATGTCATTATTACCTTGTTTTCACTGGATGAATCTTCTTGAACCTTAATACGTCGCCTTTTCTTTTTCTGTTTATAGCTCCGCTGATTTTCTTCCAACTCTGCTTTCTTTGCAGACCTGAAGAAAATTTAAAACACAAAATAAAATATTTCATGACAAATTTCCATCAACAAATTATGTACTATTTTAAAACTGTTCTACCTCTGTATGCATTCCTAAAAACAAAGAGGAAAAAGAAACAGAAAAAAAAATCAATAGGTTCAAAATAGATATTACAACAGAAGCCTAACCCTTAATTTTAATCCAATGATCAACATTTTACAGTATCCTGAGGGGAGGTTTGTTATATGAGTAAGAAGATGCATGAAAGGACATTAAGTCCTAAGACCTTCTTCTTCTAGTAAAAAATACAAACAGCCCATAGACATACTAAAAAACATTCACCATCACTAAAAAAGGCAGATTACAAAAGCTGAATACTATTTTCTTCATAAGAAGAAATTAAAAATTTCTCTTCATAATAAGAAGAGATTTATTTCTTCTCTTCATAATAAGAAGAGATTTAAAAAAAACAGTAACAACTTTTGGTGAGAAAAATATTTCTGGGCTTAGAAATTGGTACACAAAGCTACATTAATCCAGACAAAATAACCACTGTCAGTAAGGATGTGGAGAAAGTGAAACCCTGTTCATTAATAATGGAAGGTAAAATGTTGCAGCTGCTATGGAAACAGTAGGGCAGTTTGTCAAAAAATTAAAAATAGAATCATCACACAATTTCATTTCTGGGTATATATCCAAAGGAAATGAAAGCAGGAACTTGAAGAGATATTTATGTTCAAAGCAGCATTATTCACGATAGCCAAAAGGTTGCAACCCAAGTGTCCATCAACAGATAAATTGACAAACAAAATATGGTATACAACGGAACATTATTAAACCTTTAAAAGGAAGAAAATTCTGACAAATGCTGTAACATATATGAACCCGGAGCACATGCTGCTAAGTGAAATAAGCCAGTCATAAAAAGGCAAATACTGTATGATTCAATTTATATGAGGTTCCTAGAGTAGTGAAATTCATAGAGGCAGAAAACAGAATGGTGGTTGCCAGGGGAGAGGAAAACGGGAGTGGTTTAATGAGTAACATTTCAATTTTGCAAGAGGAAAAGGTTTTGGAGATTGGTTCCAAAAAAAGTGAATGTATTTAACACTACTAAGCCATACACTTAAAAATGGTTAAGATGAAAATAAAAATTCCAAGTAATACCATGAAAGAAAAAAAAATGGTTAAGACAGTAAATGTTAGGTTATGTGCATTTTACCACTAATAAAAATCATTATACTGGCCAGGCATGGTGGCTCACACCTGTAATCCCAGCAGTTTGGGAGGCCAAGGTGGGCAGATCACCTGAGGTCAGCCTGGCTAACATGGTGAAGCTCTATTTCTACTAATAGAAAAAACTAGCCAGGCATGATGGCACACACCTGTAATCCCAGCTACTTGGGAGGCTGAGGCAGGAGAATCGCTCAAACTGGGGAGGCAGAGGTTGCAGTGAGCCAAAATGGCGCCATTGCATTCTAGCTTGGGCAACAAGAGTGAAACTCCGTCTCAAAATAAATAAATAACATTTTAAAAAAGAATGAAGTATTGATATAGGCTACAACATGGATAAACCTTGAAAACATTATGCTAAGTGAAAAAAAATTCATTCATAAAAGGATATTTTATGGAATCTACTCATGCAAAATGTCTAGAACAGGCAAATCCATAGAGATAGAAAGTAGATTTTACTGTTTATTAGAATACAAGGGCATGGGGAATGGAAAACGATTGCTAGTAAGCACAGGGTTTTTTCCTTGGGTGATGGAAATGTTCAGAAATTAGAGTGGTGATCATTGCACAATTTTGCAAATATTCTGAAGACCACATTGTAACATGTTAAATTTCATATTATATCTTGGTTTAAAAAAGAACTCTCATCATACCTTATCATTTTCATTTTATATTAACTTAAAGTATAATGTATTGCTAAACTCTAAGCACAACCTGGTAAGTATTAACCTAAAAAAAACTCGAATGTTTTAAAACTTACAAGTGCAGATAGACATCTGTGTAGACATACATACACAAACATAGATTCTTCATTTGATAAACTGTAGAAAGATTATGTTATTCTCGGGGAAACTAAAAAATCGTAAGAGTAGTATTATCTAACATACCATACTAAGAAGGAAGACAAATTTTAAATTACATGTAATCTAGATCAGTGACTGTTCATGTTTCAAGAACAAGCATAACATTATTACTACAGTACTACTAAGACCAATAATTTACATATTGAGCACTTACTAACTGCCAGGTAAGTATTGTTACAAACCTTGCACATGTACTGTCTCATTTAGTGCCCATAATAATCAGTCAAGTATATTGTAATCCCCCACTTTAAATATGAGGAAACAGAAGCATAGAGTATTTATACAAATAGAAATTAGTAAAGCCCAAAGTTAGACTGAGGCAGTTTTTCTACAAAGCCTCTTTACTATTACCCTACAATTTCCCCCAGAACAATAAAAAACTGCAGCCACAAGTGGTTTTGCAGACTAAAAATCTACCCAGGTTAGAATACACAATTCAACTATACGTAAAATATGCTTAGATTCTTTTTAAACTATTAAGTATAACAATTAGTTTCAAAAAAATAATTATATATCACACTAACTTTATTGGTAACAGTAACCATACAAATCATTTGAAGGCATGGTCATTCAGATTAATTCCTAAAGTTTTTAAAAACCAATTATAATACCTTGTTCTGGGCCGCTGTTCATCTTCGGATTCACTAACTTCTTCACTAACTCCTGATTCCTGAAAATCAGAATCTTCTGAATCTTCACTGCTCACTTGAATTTAAAAAAAAAAATACATAAAATTATTAATTATTTTCCAAAAGAAACCTAATTCACTTAATTTACCAATGACTCCACATTAAAACAGAGCACTGTAAGAACATCAGTGGTATATATGTAGATGGATGATACATAATATAGAATATACCAGTTAACACTCTACATGGTATATATAAATAAAATTCAAATGTATTCCAGATGTAATTAATAAACTACGGTTGTACATTAAAATATAAGTATTCAATTGTATTTGAATTGACAAAATAAGAATAAATTACCTGTCAATAAAATACATGTAATTACCAAAGGTAAATTAATGAAAAAGGAGTTTGGCTATTCAAAACTAGCAAGGTAGGCTGGCCAAGATGGAGTAAGATTACAGATTCTCTCCTCCAATGATGATGCAATCGAAGAACTGAGAAAGGCAAACTGTAATAGGAAGACTGGAGACTGAAATCAAAACTTGAATAATGACCCCTCTACAACTGGGGGAGGGGAGACAGCTGTGAGTGCCCTGTTTATTTTCTTCCTTTGTTTCCTGGTTTTGAACAGAAGGCAGGCTAAATACCAAAAGTATGCAGAGGGTACTGACAACAAGACTGTGAAGAAAATCCCTATTTCTAGCTACACCACCAGGAAAATGGGGTTCTACATGTGGAATCCTCAATTTTTTTCCTCATAATTAACACAGTAATGGAAGCATATAAAACTCTTTCTGGCCAAAGGAAGCAGGTGAGAAAAAATACAAGATGAGCTTAGAACATCTTACAGCATCAGAAAATAAAGCAGTGTTCAATCATGGACAGGCACATGTTGAAAGGACACAAGATTCAACTTGAAGGAGCTCCCAACAACCAAAACTAGGACAATTAAGCAATAAAATAAATGATACTATTGGATTATAACTCATAAAATAAAAATCTATAAGTCTATGTTGATATACATAATGCAATAAATAAAGAGGGGAAAACAACTCTTCCTTATAATTACTAAATGTGGAATTAATGAAAGAAATAGAAAATTACAAGTAGGCATATACCACAGTAATAACTGCTTCACCCAAGATGAATACTAAAATTAGTGGGCTTAAGTATGCTAAGAAACAGGATATATGCATGATCTCAAAGTATTACCCCTCAAAATACTAAATATAGATAGAAAAATAGTATCTTCTTCTTTACAGTGGAAAAAGACCAGCTGACATCAACTTTAAGCAAGTAACAGAAGTTAACCATAAGAGTAATAAGACATATTGACGGCTGGGCATGGTGGCTCACCCTTGTAATCCCAGCCCTTTGGGAGGCCAAGTTGAGAGGATCACTTGAGCCCAGGAATTTGAGACCAGCCTGGGCAACATAGGGAGATTCTGTCTCTACAAAAAAAAATATAAAAATTAGCCAGGCATGATGGTGCACACCAGTGGTCCCAGCTACCTGGGAGGCTGAGAAAAGAGGATCACTTGAGCCTAGGAGGTTGAGGCTACAGTAAGCTGTGATGACACCACTGCACTCCAGCCTGGGCAACAGAGCAAGGTCTTGTCTCAAAAAAAAAAAAAAAAAAAAAAAGACATACTGACATCATATATTCTTGGTATCATGTACTGAAGACAAAAGATCACTTCTGTGGTATTCTGTCAAAATGCAAAATAACCTCAATCATGAGAAAACAGTCGACAGATACACATCAAGGAACAGTTGAGAAAATAAGGAATCAACACTCCACAAGTGTCAAGGTCATCAAAGGAAAGACTGAGGAATTGTCACAGACTGGAGTAGATTAAGGAGACATTATAACTCAATGCAATGTGAGATCCTGGATTGAATCCTAGAGCAGATAGAAAACATTAGTGGGAAAATTAACCTCTGAAAAAGATCCATAGTTTACTTCAGAGGTCATGAAATGTTTTATGTAAAAAGCCTGACAGTAAATATTTTTGACTTGTGGACCATATGGTCTCTGTTGCAACTACTCGTCTCTACTCAACTTTGCCAAACATAGCCACATTAATTAATTTACTGTTTTCATGTATGTGTTTTCACATATTTTACACACCTGTAAATTAATTAATATGGCTCTGTTTCAATAAAAGCTTATTTATAAAAACAGGTGGTGGATCAGATTTGGCTCACAGGTGCAGTTTGTCAACCCTGGTTTAGTTAATAGTATTGTACCAATGTTAATTTCCTGGTTTTGATAATTGTACTATGATAAGGTATTAAATCAGGGAAGCTAGGTGAAAGATACACAGAACCCTGCACTATTTGTGTAACATTTCTTTAAATTTAAAACTGTTTCAAAATAATTTTTTAAAAATCTATCATCTGAGATCAGAATCAAAGTTCTATTCCAGCTAAAAAAATGAGAGAACAGAAATGCTATAAATGGGAGAACATGAATGCTATAAAGAATATGTGGGAGGAGAGGGGAAGAAAGAGTTATTGTTTAATGGTTATATAGATTCCATTTGGAATGACAACACATTTTGGGGACAGATAGAAGTGATTGATGTATAAAAATGTGAATGTACTTAATGTTACTGAATTGTACACTTAAAAATGGTTAAAATGGTAAATTTTATGTTATGTATATTTTACCACAATTAAAAAAAATAGCTAAGAACTGGAAAGCTGGGAGAATACCAAAAACACACACATTGACATGTATCCCTGCATTCACACACAAAAAATCCTGTAATTAAGTATAATTTTAAGCCTAGTATTAAGTTTTCACCCAACATTTAAAAATTTTTCAAATCTACCAAAAATTTGAAAGAATTATGGAATGAATACTTGTATCCCTTCTCCTAAATTCACTTATTGTTAGCAGTTTACCACATGTGCTTTTTTTTCTTTCTCTCTCTACACACATACACATACACACACACACACCCCTTTCCTTACACTGAACCATGGGATATTAAGTGCAGATGACACTTCACCCCTAAGCATAAGGATACTGCCCTACATATCTAAATACCATTATCACACCTGGAAAAAAATTACTATCATCTAATATAAAGGCAGTATTTACAGTTTCAAAATTGTCACTAAAATAATTTTATAACACTTTTCTAATTTAGGAGAAAATTAAGTTCACACGCTGCACTTTGTTCTTATGCCTCTTTAATTCATTTCAATTTAATTCAACTAAATAGATTTAATAAGTAGACTATTCACTATTGATTTTTTCCCATCACTCAATTCAAATTTCCATATAATAAAGGAACATTAGAATTTACAAAACTCAGAAAATCATGCAACTTCAACTATGTATCAACCACTATGATCATAATCTATATTAGGAACACAAATACGATGGGATTTTAGAAGTTTACTCTCTCATACACAAACAAACAACAACAACATGACTTGGATAATAAATTACCCACAGAATCAGGCAGTAGAAACACAGGTCATAGAAAACTTAGGTGTTAATAAAGCAAATCTCAAATGTAATCATGTATACTAAAAGGCTCTATATACTGAGCTAAGCCACAGAAGCAAAAATCAGTATTGCTTCCTTTGTTGAAGATGCACAGGAATCCATGTTGTGATATATAACACGTTAAATCAGACTTCCTTTATAGAATCTGTAAGAGCTTGCAGCCATATTGCAAAGAAATTTATAAGGCAAGTAGTCACAAAATGATGTACTATTATTTATTAACATGAAAATATCCATAACATATTAATTACACATGTGTATGGCAGGAACTTCTTCTAACTCATCTTTAGTGAATAACTCTTGTCCAAAAGCCCTATAAATGATTAGAACTCCAAGACTATGTCCTTAGCTTTCTATTTGTAAAACATTACAACTCCACTGAACAACCTCAACTATTTTTCTGATATTATACATATACCATGACAACTCTAAAAATCTGACACTCATTGGAGACTTTTCCCTTTCATATCAGTTAAGAAGACCTAACAATTCAACCTCCTTTAAGACTCAAGTCAACCTTCCTCTTCTCCAACAACCCCATTTGTCATCAACTACAGCAATACCTTCCACACATTCGGTGACTTCATTCTCACTGAATAGCAACTACTCTGATCATATGACATCTTTCATTAAAACCTTTCAGTGGGGAAAAAAGTGGTCATGCTGAGGTTTTGATTCTTGGGTGTTGGTAATCAACATCTTCTTCTTTGATCTGGGTGCCCTACGTTTTCATCAAGATGTCTACTTATTGATATACACACTTCTTTGTATGTGTATTTAAAAAAAATTTTTTAAGTGGTGGTAATCCTCTATGATTATACTAAAAACTGCTAAATTGTATACTGTAAATGGGTGAATTGTGTGGTTTGTGAGTTATATCTCAATACAGCTGTTATACAAAAAATTTAAAAATAAGGCCAGCACGGTGGCTCACGCCTGCAATCCCAGCACTTTGGGAGGCCAAGGAGGTGGATCACTGTAGGTCCAGAGTTCAAAAATAAATACAGTAATTTTAAAAAACTTTTCAATAGCTCTGCATACTTTAGAGCCTAATATATTTCCCAAACACTTGCAAAAATGTGTTCCTATTCCCAGTTGGCAAAGAAGAGTTCATCTGCCATCCATGGGTTGGGTACTAACAATAGTCTTCAAAATTTACCCCAGTCATCAAAGAGCCAAACAACAATGACAAAAATTCTTTGAACTTTTTGTTACCCAAAATTCACAGGCAAATGTCATATTTAATTACCCAATACATATTATTTAATATAAAATGTCCTTCCCAAAACCTCAAATAAAATAGACACCAAAGAGATGTACACTTTGGTATACCACCCAGTACTTCAGTTTGAAAAACACAGGCTCACAAAGATCTCCAGTATCTGGTCTCTGTCTTACAGGCCCAGCCCCATCCCCTGCTATTCCTTTCCCTATTCCCATCTATAGAGCAGTTTATACTATATTAATTGTACCTCATCTATCATGTGTCAACATTTTACACAGGTTTTTATTTTTTTTTCCCTGCTTATGTTGTAAATCTTCACAACACATCTACGTGCTCCCACATTTTGAATTTGATCTGCTGGGTAAAAACCTTCATTGTGATGCCTTCTCCGGGGTTAAGTCCCAACCCTCAAGAAGCTAAAGATATCCTTCTTTGTATCACATTATATAATTACTTTACACAAAATGCCCCTCACAGTGCCACAATTTTTTATAATATAAAGGTCAATAATTCTTACGAAACCAGTGACTGCCAAACCTAGTAACCTATCAAAATCACTGAGATAACTTCTTATTCACTTTTGTATCCTCAATGCCCACCATACTGCTGGAAACATGTAAGCCCTCATTGCAAAAGGACTCAGGCTTTTAATGAAATAGAAATTTACTTTGACTATATGCCAGTCAAGTTTTGCATACAAGCTTGTATAAATTCACCCAAATTAATTGCATCTTCTACCCTTCTACAGGAAAGCACCATGCCTTTTTGCAGTTGCATGCTATATTTTCTACATAACGTTTAAGTATATTTTATTAAATCTTATTTATTTCTCTTTATAATCTAAAGGTTAGAAATATTCTCTGCATCATCTAAAGTTTCTGGGTTACCTACCCACTCTAAATTATTTATTTCAATCTCATGTGGAAGAATACTTGTTGCCAGTGTACTGACATTTGCTTAATATAGGTGGTCAACTGTTTGAGCAGATATACTTAAATTTCATTACTAAAATTAGTTTACAAAACTAGTATGTTCTTTTGTTTTTTGTTTTTTTTTCTTGAGACAGGGTCTCACTCTGTCACCCAAGCTGGAATGCAGTGTTGCAATCACTGATCACTACAACGTTGACCTCTGGGGCTCAACTGATCCTCCCACCTCAGCCTCCCAAGTAGCTGGGACTACAGGTACACACCACGACGCCCAGCTAATTCTTCTATTTTTTGTACAGACAGGGTTTTCCCTATGTTGCCTAGGCTGGTACTGAATTCCTGGGCTCAAGCAATCTACCCACCTTGGCCTCCCAAAGTGCTAAGATTAAGGTATAAGCCACTGAGCCCCTCAGCATGTTCTTTACATTCAGAATTAAAATGTCTTACCCTTCCTTCTATTTCTGCCTTTGACTTCTTTATGCTCTTTAGGTTTTGTCTTTTTTTCTTCTCCAGATTCTCCATCACTCACAGTCAGTTTGTGCCTCAAAAGCCTATGTCGGTATCTTGGCTTCTTAGATTCTTCAGAATCTGAATCTGATTCAGAATTGACTTGAATTTTTGCTTCTAAATGAAGAAAACAAATCAATAAAACCTTCTTCAGCCTTTAAAATGCCTTGCAAAGCTATTTTGCCTGTTGGCAACTATTGCAACTTATGAAAAAGATCAGAGCTATGCACATACATTGGCATCATTGGTGTTACCAGGTAATCTCACACATCAGACTTGATATATTACTATTATTACATATTGACTAAATATCACCAATACATATTTATATGTAAGGAATAAAATATTTTGCTTTGAAAATCATCTGTTTAGGGTCAGGCACAGTGGCTCACACCTGTTACCCCAGCACTTTGGGAGGCCGAGGTGGGTGGATCACCTGAGGCCAGGAGTTGAAGTCTAGCCTGACCAGCATGGAGAAACCCCGTCTCTACTAAAAATAAAAAATTGTCCAGGCATGGTGGCGCATGTGTATCATTCCAGCTACTCGGGAGGCTGAGGCAGGAGAATCGCTTGAACCCAGGAGGCAGAGGTTGCAGTGAGAAGAGATGGCGCCACTGCATTCCAGCCTGGGCAACAAGAGCAAAACTCTGTCTCAAAAAAAAAAAACAAACATCTGTTTATTTGCGTTAACTGACAAAATTAGAGTAACTTCCATAATTACTACAAAATATTCTAGAGAAGTCGTGGTAATAAAGTTTTAAACATTTTCATAAACTCTAAATGCATGTATTAAGAGATTTCTTTTTTTTTTTTACTTTTTGAAATGGAGTCTTGCTCTGTCACCCAGGCAGGAGTGCAGCAGCATAATGTTAACTCACTGCAACCTCTGCCTTCCAGGTTTGAGCAATTCTCCTGCCTCAGCCTCCTGAGCAGCTGGGACTACAAGCACGTACCACCACGCCCAGCTATTGCTGGTAGAAACAGGGTTTCACCATCTTGTTCAGGCTGGTCTCAAACTCTGCTCAGGCTGGTCTCAAACTCCCGAGCTCAAGTGATCCACATGCTTCGGCCTCCCAAAGTCTTGAGATTACAGGTGTGAGCTACCACACCCAGCTGTATTAAGATATTTCTTGGTCAGATATTCTTCAAAGGCTGAATTGGTCAAAGAATCAAATTATGACATTATAAAATTCTCTCTGGGGAGCTCACCCTCATCTCCTGGGTTTTCGTCATTTTGTTTTCCATTTCTTTTTTTCCCTCCTTCTGGTTCATCATCTGAAGATCCATCCTCATCAGAGGAAAGATTGGCTTTAATTTCTTCTAAAAGCATCTTCTTGGCAATTCTTGAGAGTAAAAAAACAATAAAAAAAAAAAGAACTATGTATCTGGGGGTGAAATACACCAAATTTAAAACAAAAACAGACTTCTCTGCATCAAAATAGAAACAAATGTGCAAATAGATTTTATATTGTAAATAAACAACTAGCAAAAACATGTTTTAACCTAAGCTATAAACAAAACTTTTGAAAATGTTCTTTACACTCATTATTTCTTAATTCTATACAACTCTGCAATATATTGAAAACACTGAAGGACATATTCTATTGATTATTTTTACCAATTGCAATTTGATCCTGGATAACCTTCCAATCCTCTATTTGCTTTGCTGACATTATCCTACAACTACAATGTCAGACACGCCAACAATAGTAAATTAACTTGTTCAGATAAATGGCATTCCAAGATAAAACTCCACAAGCGGTTTTATTCAACAGCAAAATATTTTCTTGGAAAACCAATGTGTAATAAACCACTATACATAATGACACCTTGCCTCAAACTAGAGGATGATAGTTTTGGACCTTAATTTCAATTTACTATATAAATTCGGTTAACCAGATGAAAGAATACACAAATGTTAAGTATTGCAGCAATAAGTAATCTCTAATAATATTCAAGATAGGGCACAGAAGGGACATGAGTGCTATTAATTACATACATGGACACAAATTATCACAAATGGGTTACTTAAAAAAAAAATAGTGCAGTTGCTTCACTCACACCAAAATTTCTCAAGATGCTCCTCAAAGACCAATTTGCTAATGGAAAAATCAATTACTAAAAGCATAAGAAAACTCTACTTTTATTCCTACCATCATATGTTAAAATATATTCCTAGGAAATCTCCATGTTTGTACTCAAGAAAAATAACTGAAAATGTAAGATAAATGCAATCACACAGCTTTTGTGCAAGATAAGATGTTTTGATAACTCTGGGTATCCTTTCAATATAAATTCATAAATCACAGTAATAAGAAAATGCCTTATAGAAAGGTTCAAAAGAAGATGGCATGATCCTGACAGTTTGCCATGAGCTAACCTGTATAGGATAAACATGTTCTCCGCAATCAAGACTGACTCTCTAGCTAAGTCAAAACTTGTAGCTGGGATTATGGAACATTTGTTATTTCTGGATTTAAAACCCCTCTTTACATTTCTTAGCATGCACCCACATTTCAGTGAAGAATTCACTCAATGGCAGGAGATATTAATGCATGTTAGCTGCCTCCTAAATTTTATTTGACAGATTGTTCATTACTATTTATATTCAAAGATGCATAGCAAGGGCATCTAAATAGACTGAAGCAAAATAGGCAATCACTTCCATAAATGTTTATTATATGCCTTTTGGTGGTTTCTCTCTCAAACAGATGGATCAGAAATATTTAGACAACACACAGAATCATCAATTGCTAAAGGAAGCCACAGATAGGTTTGCTTTACTGAGAATTTCTGCCCTGATTTGTATTTCAATAAAGTGAAGATTAGATGACACCAATTTAAATCTTACTAAAGTTGAGCTATAAAGTTCTGCTCTTGTATTTCTAGATCAATGGTTTACACACTGCAAGCTTTTTAAAATGGGGACAAATACAGGGTTGCCAACTTTTCATTTTGCCAAAAAAAGAAATTTAAACCCAAATTCCATTTATCTTAATCATTTTATAAAATAAAGAATATTTACAACATACCCTCCCCAAATTAGGAAACAATTTTAGAATAAATGGAAACATTTTATAAATTGATGAAATATATCTTTCTGGAAAATTTCTCTAAAATCATCTTTTTAAAAAAAAAAAATTCAGCCAGGCGTGGTGGCTCACGCCTGTAATCCCAGCAGTTTGGGAGGCTGAGGTGAGTGGATCACCTGTGGTCCAGAGTTCAATACCAGCCTGGCCAACGTGGCAAAATCCCAACTCTACTAAAAATACGAAAATTAGCTGGGAGTGGTGGTGCACGCCTGCAATCCCAGCTACTCGGGAGGCTGAGGCAGGAGAGTCACTTGAACCTGGGAGGCGAAGGCTGCAGTGAGCCGAGATTGTGTCATTGCACTCCAGCCTGGGCAACAAGAGCAAAACTGTCTCAACAACAACAACAATAAAAAAAAGTCATGGATATTTATTACAATATTGTCTGTAATAGAGAGTGAGAAAACGTTTAAACAATATCAGAAACTAATTAGTGTTATCACGTGATTCATAAGAGGTAGAAATTAAAATGATATTCTAAATAAGATTAAGATAGAAAGTATTTATTAAGTTAAAAAGTAATTTATAAACCACAATATACTTCTATTTTTAAAAATTTTAAAATCTGTATATCCCTAAAGACTAGAGGACACTAAAATAAAACATTAGCAGCAAATTTCTATGTCTGGCATAGCATTTTTTTTCTGTTGGTATATATTAAAACCATCTTTAATAATACTACACACCGTCACTTCTCATGAACCAGAAAAAACTTCCTCAATCTACCTGAATAATGAATTTTGGGATGAATAAATGTGTGTGTGTGCGTGTGTGTGTGTGTGTGTGTGTGTGTGTGTGTAAAATATATGAAGCACTGGATACTAGATTAGAAATGGGAAAACATAGTTTACTTGCAAGTACAAGGAGATCTCTCATATCAGCATTTGGGTGGAACAGCCAACAAAAATACAATTCCTAATCTAGTTACTTCAAAGGTTAGTTCGACAACCTGATTTCAGTTTGTGTTTACAAGTTCAAAAAAAGTCTTAAAAATTCCTATTAAAGATTTGGTTGTTAATTGTAGGAAATCATGTAATTTTTCTTCTTTCAAATTCTAGTCTCCAAAGAATATGTCTACTAAAAAATGGAACGAAGGTCACAATATGTAAACTCACTTAATGCATTCTCAAGTTCTGGACTGTCAGGAGACTAAGAAATACGATGTACATTAAATAAGATACAATTGTGTATCTATTAATAAATCATAGAAAGTGAAATCAGATACACATACTGTAGAATTACAACTCAGCGACAACCCTCAGTAAGATCATAACATATAGAACAATCATAGTACATTCAAAAGCCAAAAAATTACGAACTTCAGGTGATTCTTCTCCAAATCACAAATTACATACAGAGTGATGGAGACTACCTGGCTAAAAGATTTTATTTTTGCCCTCTAATACCTTTTGACCAAAGGAAAACCTAATTTATAGCTATGTAAATTAAGCCCTAAAAAGAATAAGTTGAATCATTTTGTATAAGTTATTACTGAAGTCCACTATGTCAAAAACCCAGTCTACCATAAACCTAGCCTATAACCTAATAATCTACATTTCAAAATTAGAACTTAATTTAACGGACCTAAGGGCTGAGAGGCTGATTTTCAACCTGAGTAGTCAGCAAGCATGTTGAAGTGAGATGTGTCCCATCTACAAAGCCTGCTGTGAGATGCTTTAAAGGGAAACTCCACTACCTTAACTCTGGAGTCACGGGCCACAGAGACTTCAAGGATATCATCACTTGAGAACCAGCTGAGGCTGGCAAAGCATCATTTTGGAGGCCTCGGCTGGACCCATGCTGGTATGCATGTGATGGATGTATAGTCATGATCCCTAGTTGATTCTGTTTGCTCTGAAGTTTCCTTTCTTGAGGCTTTCCAGGACGAAGTACTGCCCCTGGAATCTCAATGCTCAATATTACATCTTGGGGCAGGTGTAGAATCCAAAGCAGTCACGACTCTATCAGAAGCATTAGAGGCACAGGCTGTGCCACTCTTGTGGCAGAAAACCTGGGCAGAGCCAGAAGTAATGGAGCCACTCCTCCATTTTCCTGAAAGGGAGGGAAGGGAGAAGGGGAGAAAGCAAAACAATATGGGAGGAAGGGTAAAACCCACAAACAAACAATGATTGGAACTGGTGCATGAGAAAATAAATAGGACCCCAAAACCCACATATACTAAGTCTTCCAAAGTACATAATGAACACCAAGATAACACCATTACTAAAAGAAAGCACAAATAAAATAAGAAGTGAGCCCAACAACACAATGACAAACAAGCAATCAGAAAAAAACAAACAAAAAACAAACAAAAAAAAAAAAACAGGAGAAAGCCAAGAAAGCCTTTATTAACTCCAATCCTATCTATAAAGGAAATGAGTAATGTCTCTTCTTTAAGCACTCAAACAGGAAAGGAAAGTAAACCATCTCTTGTTGATAGATAAATCAGTAATTCAAAATGCTGAGTTTCTTAAAAAGCAATCAAGAGAAGGATCTCTTGCACCAGGGAGCTTTTTGGAGCCGTAACAAAAGCAATACAACATGTTAGAGCTAGAAAGATGAACCTTAGAGTACAGCTTTGTCATTTTACAGATAAGGAAATAGGCCTAGACATAAGAAATGACTTAGCCAAAGAAACAAAGCTAACTATTGGCAAAGTCAGGAGTAGAACCTAAGATCCTAAATCCCAACCTGCTATTAATTGTACTGTGCCAGCACTACACCCTCTACTTGTAACACTTGTGTGCTAATCAGTGAGTGGGCAAATACATTATGGTCCCTTTTTTTTTTGAGACAGAGTCTTGCTCTGTCGCCCAGGATGGAGTGCAGTGGCGCGATCTCAGCTCACAGCAACCTCCGCCTCCCAGGTTCAAGCGATTCTCCTGCCTCAGCCTCCTGAGTACCTGAGACTATAGATGCGCACTAGCACACCCGGCTAATTTTTGTATGTTGAGTAGAAATGAGGTGTCACCATGCTGATCAGGGTGGTCTCGAACTCCTGACTTCAGGTGACTCGCTCACCTCAGCCCCACAAAGTGCTGGGATTACAGGTATGAGCCACGGCACCCAGTCCCCATTTTTAAAGATATGTATTTTACATATTTCAAATTTATGTATTTAGAAATTCAAGAATTCAAGCTTTAATTTTTTTTTTTATTTTAGAGACTGGGTCTTGCTCTGTTGCCCAGGCTAGAATGTAGTGACACAAACACAGATCCTTGTAACTTTGAACTCCTGGACTAAAGCCATTCTTCTGCCTCAGTATCCTGAGTAGCTGGGACTACAGGCATGTGCCACCATGCCCGGCTAATTTTTTTTTTTTAAGTAGAGACAGGGTCTCACTCTGTTGCCCAGGCTGATCTTGAACTCCTGGCCTCAATCGATCCTCCCACCTCAGCCTCCCAAAGCGCTGGGATTGCAAGTGTGAGCCACTGCACTCAGCTTGATTTTTTAAAGATTATAAAAGGAGTTTTAAATATATTTAGTCCAGTATATACTCTAAAATGCACTGAAAGGTCATCTGAGATACATTCTACAACTACCATTTTATCTTTTAAGAGGTTCTCAGGACAGGTTTGAAGAAAATCCCTGGAAAAAAATACATTTTTAGAAGGCCAAAATACTGGGCATCCATAAACAAGCTGATAAAATTTGCTTAAAAATTGGTTTTTGTGAACAATATCATAATACTTAACAGAATTCTAAATAAGATAATGGGTCTAAATGCATGCTCTTTAGAGATACCTAAGTATATGTAGTCCTAAAGCATCATACCATATTTTAAAGGGTGATACGTAAAATAATTAAAAGGCGTATAGTCAAGGAATGTTAAATATTTTAGTAGGGTGTGAGGCGTTGTTTTAATAAATGCCATATATTTAGGGGATAGGAAATTAAAAAACAAAACATGACCAGGCATGATGGCTCACACCTGTAATCCCAGCACTTTGAGAGGCCAAGGCAGGTGGATCACCTGAGGTCAGGAGTTCGAGACCAGCCTGGCCAACATGGCAAAACTCTGTCTCTACCAAAAATATAAAAATCAGCCTGGCATGGTGGCAGTCGCCTGTAGTCCCAGCTACTCGGGAGGCTGAGGCAGGAGAACTGCTTGAACCTAGGAGGCAGAGGTTGCAGTGAGCGGAGATCATGCCACTGCATTCCAGCCTGGGTGACAGAGCGAGATTCCATCTCAAGAAAAAAAAGTTACAGAATTCTTCAAGATTTACGTATTAGTATATATTTTAACTCAGGTTCAAAATTAGTATCTTGGTATTAAGTTTTCTATTAAAACTATGACTAGCCGGGCGCGGTGGCTCACGCCTATAATCCCAACACTTTGGGAGGCCAAGGCAGGCAGACCACTTGAGGTCAGGAGTTCAAGACCAGCCTGGCTAACATGGTGAAACCCTGTCTCTACTAAAAATACAGAAATTAGCTGGGCGTGGTGGCGGGCACCTATAATCCCAGCTACTCAGGAGGCTGAGGCAGAAGAATTGCTTGAACCAGGGAGGTGAAGGCTGCAGTGAGCCGAGATTGCACCATTGCACTCCAGCCTGGGTGACAGAATGAGACTGACTCAAAAAAAAAAAAAAAAAAAAATATATATATATATACACACACACACACACACACACACACACACACACACACATACATATACATACGGCATAATGATCTATACCCCAAAATGGTGGAATTCATGAGATAATAATGAAGTCACCAAACAATCAAAAAGCTAAACAGCGGTTTGGAACACTTTTTCAGTCACAAATCCTACAATGTGAGTCATTAACGAAAAGTAGCTCTGTATCCTTTTTGGTGAGGGTACCAGCAAAATTAATATCAAATGACTTTTTTAAAAAACCTTGGGAGAAGAAAAATAAATAACAACCCCAGTTATTAATAATTTATATATAGATTCATGTTTCAAAAGGCCTGAATTATAAAATGTGTATTCCCTGATTTTATACAAAAATCTAAATCAGTTTTAGAAGAATTTTAACAAGAAAAAATACATTCAAATTAATATAGGAAATCTGACCATATTAAATAATTAGTTCAATGTATTTACACTTGAAAAATGAAAACAGAGAATTTACTTATCTCCATTTTGAAATTTCAAAGTTAAAGACAAAGGATATTAAGTCAGAAAAATGAATCACTTTTGCTAGCACTAGAAATCCACACTCCTCCTTTTCCTTTGGGGTTTTTTTTTTTTTTTTTTTTTTGAGGAAGACCTATTTCTTATTTCCTGTAAGTCCCAATATCACCAAAGAACAGAGAACAAGAAAGAAACGCTGGTTATAATGTTTAAATCTTGAGCACAGAAGAACAAAGGTCACCACTACACATCATATTTCTTTCCTTACTGGGAATTCTAGTATAATGAAGAAAACCAGTAACAATTACAGCTAGTTTAGATATC
Organism: Pithecia hirsuta; assembly: GCA_963573645.1. NCBI lineage: Eukaryota > Metazoa > Chordata > Mammalia > Primates > Pitheciidae > Pithecia > Pithecia hirsuta. The sequence continues at coordinate 41,345 of CAUYLZ010099516.1, read as the reverse complement.
TACAAGTAGATCCTACCTACTGGCTGGACACCTGTGTTACACCTGCAATACCTGCAATATAAATGACTTGCAATACTTACCTGCGCTATTAGACAAAGGAAATTGAAAAAAAATTACCTTAATATTGCTAGATATTTAAAACCCTTACTCAAATGGAAAAACAAGTAAAATACTTAATTTAAAATACCACCTTTGCTTTTCAAGTACAATAAAAGAGAATCAAAGAACTTTTGCTAACCAAACAGAACTACCACAAAAAAAACAAAAAAATTATTCCAAATTTAGCACATTTGCATAGAGAATAGAAAACGTGTAGGAAAAAGACATTTGAAAAAGTGTTTAAAATGAAAGTCAAGTGAAAATCAAATGATTAAGGGACTTGTGATATACCCATGCCATTAATTTTGCTGAAATCAGGTAAACAATCATTAAATATCTTCAGGCATTAAATAACATCCAGAAATCATTAGTTTCTTCCAAAAATATGTTGGATTAACAGTACAGAGCCTTCATCAACACAATACCCACACCAAGCCAGTGGAAAAAAAAAAGCATTAGCATATTTTCTAGTTTGAAACAAAATTATTATCAAATGATACAATACTTGGAAATTTAAAATACTATGCTCTAGTCCCACTACAATTAAACAGAACATCTATTAACAATGGGACAATTTTTTTTAGCAACCTCCACATCAAATTTTGCTTCTATGAAAAAAAAGCATCTAGTTGCACCCACAGAGAAATTATGAGAAAAAAATGTGGAGTATTACTTTACCCAATTAAGCATATTTCAACAATAAAGTAAATGTGTTTGATAAGGGAGCAGACATCCATGTAGAAATCTCAGCTCTTAGTCAAAGTTGTCAGGGAAAAAGAATGCTTATTTAGAAAAATCTAGCAATTTGGTATTTTGCTCTCAAAAGCTCAATTTTAAGTATTTTTCACATCCTGCAAAATAAACAAATAAAGAAATTTCAAAAGATAATTCTTTTTTGGGATAAATGGTCCCTTCAGTGATTGTTCACTATGCAATCTCTAAAGACAACCGTAGTTTAATAATCTCAAAACTAATACTGCTAAAACTTGAACACACTACTATCTTATTACTTGAGGTTCACACACAGTACAGATATTAAAATATATGATATTATTAGAAAACGTTTGGTCAAAATATCCCAAGTTATATCGAACACATAAAGGAATTATATATTTTCAATGCCAGCCTAATTACTGAATTGAAAGCATAATACATTATATAAATGGATGTCTTTTCAAAGAACCAATTTAAAATACAACTAATAGGTATTTGAAAGGCCAACGAAACACTACCCTAACAGCACATTCAAATATATGACTTTAAAATTGTGTGTATAAATTTTAAAACCTGACAATCTATTTGGTATTATTATTCAGCCACTGAAAAATTACATTAAGCCTAAGCTCTAAAATTTGAAATAAATTTTCAGTTACGTAAAATTCAAAATATATGATTAGTCTACATTTTTCCTATAAAAAGCTAAACCAGAAACATATAAATGTTGATCAATCTATAATATTTTGTCCCTGTTCATTAAGTAAATGCAATTAAACAGAAATTAATTTACAGGTTAGACCACTCTATCTCATAATAGTATACATTTACTTTCAAATATAAGTGATGTTACTTAATAGTAAGTGAAAACAGAAATTTAGCCAAATGTACTAAAATATTCAGGATATGACTAAGTTTTTTAAATGCCTTCAAAAGCTATCATAGCTTTAAAATAGAAAAAGTAAATAATAGTTAAATCTGTTGCAAAACTTTCACACAAATATATATACATGTGTGTTAGGGGAATTAAAAGTATTTATATCCTAAATTTCAAAATTTCAAAACTTCTTTGGCTACAAACTAGCCTCTATAACATAATAACAAATTACTTCAACTCTCATGATTAAAAAAAAGTAACATTATTATTAAAATTAAATGCTTGAACAAGAAAACAGTTTTACACAAATTTATTGCATCCAAATAGTTAAGCATTTTCAATAACACACTATTTGCCTCTTCATAAGCACCAACACTGAAAATGTATGACAATACTGCTAAAAAGGCAAAGCATATAAGATTTATACACAATTTATACCCAATTGTGTACAAATTTACATACAATTACAATATGCTATCTACCAAAATATAACCTATAAAAAGTTAGGAAGTTGGAAAAATAATTCTAAGACTTAAACATGACCTGCACATGAACTTTTTTTTTTTTTGAGATGGAGTTTCACTCTTGTTGCCCAGGCTAGAGTGCAATGGCGTAATAGTCGGCTCACTGCAACCTCCGCCTCTCGGGTTCAAGCAATTCTCCTGCCTCATCCTCCCGAATAGCTGGAATTACAGGCATACGCCATCAAGCTCGGCTAATTTTTGTATTTTTAGCAGAGACGGGGTTTCTCCAGGTTGGTCAGGTTGCTCTGGAATTCCCAAGCTCAGGTGATCCGCCCGCCTCGGCCTCCCAAAGTGCTGGGATTACAGGCGTGAGCCACCACACCCAGCCCCTGCAAATGAATTTTTTAGGTTGCTTAGTGAATATTCAAATATGCTAAAATATATAATCTGTACTAAAATAGTGCAAGAAGGTTATCTGTATCCCCATCATGACTAGATAACCCATGAGTATTAGATATCTCTTTGGTATAGTGAATATTAAACAAGTTAGTAAATTGTGTATTTTATAAAAACACATTAAACTGAGTATAGAGAGACATGCTCAAGATAAAATTCATTTCTTCTCAAAAGTATGCAACAGGGTTGTACTTTTTAATCACAAATTCAAAATGGAATTAAAGATACTTTCCAATAAGATACTTGCCAGTTACAAAAAGATTCAACCAGGTAACTTAAAAGTTGAAAATGGTATTTATATTTTGACAAGCTCTAACACACACAAAAAAGTATACCTTAACAATACTCTTATTTGGTGGTTAAATACGAAATTAAAGTAAATCATTCACAGTTAAATTAAGATATAGAATGTTTTAAACATTAGCCTTTGAGTAACATTTGAGGCCTCATGATACATAGAAAAACAAATAGTAGCAAACATAAATGAAGAAAAATTAAAGTATTTTAAAAGAGAATAAAATTTTTAATGTTTTCAGTATCTGGCTGTGATGATATTATATAAAATCCCTGATCAATAAATTGTAGGCCCTTACCACTCCATTCTGGAACCTACCACCTATCCCATAAAATAATTGGATATACATTTTTAAATTTTAAAAAGTAGGCAGGCAGAATCTGAACCTTTGTGTCCACAATTAAGCTCTATTCAAAAGTATAAAATAAAACTGTTCATTCACCTTAATAAAAACGTTCTTCTGTTAATTAGCAGAATGCTGACCTTTGAAACAAAGAAGCCTAACAGCATCAGCAAGATACAAAAGAGCTAGACTAACGGCTGACCCCAGGACATTTACTAACTCAATTAATTTCTTACAAAATTATGATAGAAAATTACATGTATATTTTCATGTTTTCTTAATTAAGGGAATGGTTAATGTAGTTCTCTTTCATGAAATCATCTCAAATCTATCATGGATTTTTTTGGTACTAGCATTAGAGAAAATTTCACCCAACTTTTTCTTCTTAAAGATAGAAAATTTATGACAAAAATAATTTGCCCATGACGACACAGTTGTTAAAAATGTTAGAAGTCAGATATCCTTATGCCCATTATTTCAAAATTCCATGCACTATACCACACGATCTTCTTGTTAAAGATTATGAGCATGGGGTATGCTATTGTCCAGAAGTGTTTAAAAGATATGTTGAAATATTATAGCAATATTCGTTAATATCTTTGTTTTCCTTCTTCTTCACTACTATGATAGTGTCTTTTTTTTTTTTTTTCATTACCCAGCCATCCCTTACTTGAGTATATCTGTATAGGCTACACTTTTAACATTTAAACCTATTAAGTCTTATTAAAGTTAATGCTCTCATACTGTGTATTTCTATTTTATTTGAAAACTGGTTAAACTCTAACTCAGTCTAGATACCTTGTAAATTGACACTTATTTTGAAAGCAATTTCTTAATCTTAAAAATCTGAGTAATCTCTCATTTTGTTTATTCTCAACAGGCCTTAATAAATAGGACCATCATATTGGATGGCAATTAACAATAGTCAAATATAGAGGAGATGTCTGTTGTCACCAATTTATTGAAATATTTACTTTCATCAATAATCTGTCAAAATTAAAATATTCCAAAAAATTATCGCAGTTTACATAGAAACATAAAATTGACAGTTCTGTATTTATAACACACCCTATGCTAGGTGTGTAAATAATATTTACTTTCTCTTAAGGTTTCTGGGTTTTAGCCCATTTTCTGGCCTTTCTTTCAAACTTGCAGGAAGACTGTGAGCGAGTCTTTCTACGGCAGGCACTCCTGGTTTTTACAACCTGCTTGCTGTTCCGTTGCTGCTGTTTGTGCCCATGCCTAGGGTGTGTTATAATCTTTTTAAAGTCCTTACAGATGGAATCATACCTATTCTCAGGATCATTGTCGTCGTCATCATCATCCACTGTGACAGGCACTGACTTAGACAAGGCTTCATCTCCTTGAGGAAAAAAAATGTACTTAAAATTAGCTTTAAATAAGCTATATAATTAAAACCATGTAAAATAAAACTGAAAGCCAAAAACTTTAAAGCAAACTAAGTGGGATCTAAACTCTGGAATCCAAAATATGAGTAAAAAGCATTCTTATAGAAAACGTAACAGGATTTTTATGAAGTGACACCAGTAAAATGATAAATAGTTGGATCTTATATATTTCAGAGTTTCTTCACAGGGCACAAGGGCTTTAAACTTCACCCTTCTCAGTAACAATTCTGTATCAACAACCATCATATTAGCGTTAAGTCTCTTGCCACAATAACCTTTGTACTGGTACATTTCAATTTTGACATTAACAGATGTCTAATTTATGCTGTATCTTTGAAGAATAGCAAAACTGGTAATAATATTTTGGTAGTAGCAAGTAATTTTAAAATGCAGTTGAATGTGTATGGTGTTTGTAACCTGAGTTACCCAGAGATACAGCTGAGTACAGTAAAACTTAATTCCTTTTAAAAAGCTACAATTCTATCTTTTGATTAAAAATCTAAAGAGGGCCGGGTGAGGTGGCTCATGCCTGCAATCCTAGCACTTTGGGAAGCTGAAGCTGGTGGATCACCTGAGGTCAGGAGTTCCAGACCAGCCTCGCCAACATGGTGAAACACTGTCTCTACTAAAAATACAAGAATTAGCCAGGCATGGTGGTGTGCATCTGCAATCCCAGCTACTAGGGAGGCTGAGGCAGGAGAACCACTTGAATCCGGGAAACAGACATTGCAGTGAGCCAGAAAGCATCACTGAACTCTAGCCTGGGTAACAGAACAAGTCTGTCTCAAAAAAAAAAAAAATCCGTAAGATTTGGGCATTTCATTCTATATAAATTTCACTTCAAAAGAAAAACAAATTGAAATATCAAACTTTAGGTTAATACTATGCATGCTTAAGTATTTTGGGAGAAGTATGCTGATGTCTACCATTTAATTTGAAACACATCAAAGATTTCAAAGGCATTATACTAAGTGAAAAAACCAATCTCAAAAGGTGATATGCTTCATGATTCCATTTCAAAATAGTAAAATTATAGTGATGAAGAACAGACTACTAGTTGCCAGATGTCAGGAATGGAGGTAAAGACAGCAGTCTCATAAGGGATCCTTGTGATAATGGAACCGGTTTGATATCTCGGTTGTGGTGGTGATTATACAAAGATACACATGTGGTACAACTGCATAGAACTATACTTATACAAACACAAACGAGTGCATGTGAAACTGGTGAAATCTGAATAAATCTTCAGTTTTCTGGTTTTGACACTGCACTATAGTTAAAAAAATATTATCCTTGAAGGAAACGAAGTGAAGGGTATCTGAGACCTCCCTGCAATTTTTTTTTTTTTTTGCAAATTCCTGTGGATTTATAATTATTGCAAAATAAAAAGCTAAAAAGGCAAAAAAAGATACAATGATGGATAGACAGAAGGATATACAGATATGTTATCAAGCAAATATAGTATAATGTTAATGGTAGATGCTTTTGTACATACTAAAATGTTTTTCATAATAAAATATTGAAGAGAAATGGAAGAAAAAAATCTATAAAGAAAACACAGACACCTACAGGCTCAGGATAGAAATACACTAAATAAGGCCAGGCGTGGTGGCTCACGCCTGTAATGCCAACACTTTGGGAGGCTGAAGCAGGCGGATCACTTGAGGTCAGGAGTTCAAGAGCAGCCTGGCCAACATAGAGAAACCCCATCTCTACTAAAAATACAAAAATTAGATGTGGTGGCATTCATCTACAATCTCAGCTACCTGCAAGACTGAGGCACGAGAATCACTTGAACTCGGGAGGCTGAGGTTGCAGTGAGCCGAGATTGTGCCACTGCACTCCAGCCTGGGTGACAGAGTAAGACTCCAACTCAAAAAAAAAAGAAAGTGAGAGAAGAGATTTCATAATATCCCAGCAAACTCACAATAAATATCTCATCCAAACAGACCAATCTTCAAATCAAGTATCATTAGTAATAGTACTGTCATTCCCTCTTTACTACACCTTTCAAAATCTGACCTATCCTTCAAAGTTCAAATGCCAACTGTTCTTCTAAGTCCTTCCCCAAATATTTAGTAACTTGCCACTTAGTGTGTAGCCCCATCATAGTTTGTTGTTGTTGTCATTGTTTTTTTGTTTTGTTTTGAGATGGAGTCTCACTCTGTCACCCAGGCTTGAGTGCAGTGGCACAATCACTGCTAACTGTAATCCCCATCTCCTGGGTTCAAGCAATTCTCCTGCCTCAACCTCACGAATAGCTGGGATTACAGGTGTGTGCCACCACACCTGGCTAATTTTTTGTGTGTGTATTTTTAGTAGAGACAGGTTTTCACCACATTGGCCAGGCTGGTCTTCTGACCTGAGGTAATCCGCCCACCTCAGCCTTCCAAAGTGCTGGGATTACAGGCCCCATTATAGTTTTAGATCTTTCTTCTACCTTTTTAAATGATTTATCTATGTCTGTCTTACATTAGACTGCAATCTCCTAGGACCATGTTCTTCATCTTGGTTATTTATGCCATTCCCAAGCCCCGATTTCTAGGAAAATACTGTAGCTGTGATATGATACCCAAATATTGCGAATAAACAGGAATCCTCTAAACTCAATAGGGGGCAGGGTTTTCTTTATTTTTAATCCCCTAAAACAGTCATCTAAAATTTAGTTAGAAGAATACATAAATGCAGCATGCTTATATAAGCATGTAATTCTGAAGGAATATCATAACACTGACTCACACTCAAAACTGATCTTTAAAAACAGAACTTTTTACATCGTGCTTATTTTCAAGGCACTCATATTCTAGTCTACTACGGTGTTTCTATTGACAAGGCCCAATTTTTGACAGGTTAAATTCCCTAACAAATTTATCTTCTTTTTTATTTCATCCCAAATAATCAGCTTAGTCCCCAAAAATATCTAGGGTAAAGAAAATCTCAACAACAAGGCTTATTCCACCAAGCAGTTGAAGGATTGGCATTTGCTGAAGTGAGGAATTCTCAAAGTTTCTCTTGATACACACCTAAGAAAAAATTTACCTCCCCATCAGCAACTTGCCCTTCAGATCAAAGTTAAATAAATCAAAATGGAACGCAGTGATCTAGATTAGTGTTGAGATAAGTAATTATCAGGAGATGCATCAGTTGAGTATTTGCCATATATCACCGCCTCTTCTTAAGGCCTAATGAATGCACAGTAATTATTACACTAAGTATTAATAATTCTCAACATGAGAGGTATATAATAGAAACTTTCATAGGTATCAATAAATCAAATGAGATCTTAAGAAATGAAAAGTAGTAAATAATATTTGAAATCAAGCATGTTGATTTCACCAGTGAAACTGTTTCATCACAGAAACCAATTTTCCAAAGTTTAAAATAAATAAAACCAGAAATAAAATTAGCTCAGTAACATATAATTTTAATGGATTTTTAGCTAAATTTTTAAACACAATTTATTATTCTTAAACTCTAATCCTTAAGAAGGGTTTTCATGCTAACCTAACAACTAAAACGCTGATTTGACATCAAAGTAACTTAGATTCTATATTTTTAATATAAGTCCACAATCCTTTATACATAATTCTGAAATCTAAAACACTCTCAAAACGGAAAGTTTCTGAAAGAGAGTACCAAAGACAATCTGGCAGCAAAACCTGGTCTAAATTGCTTATTTGTTTAAATGTGAATCTTCAAATGTTTTGCTGCAGAAATACTATGTGTTTGATTATGTAGTGTTGCATCAGGCCCCACAGGGGCTTTTATAAAATATATGGTAACTGCTCTCTATTATTTTTCTAAAAACCAAACAGTTGTATATTCTGAAACACATTAGACCCCAAGAATTTCAGGTAAGAAACTATGAACTTGAAGTTACAATAGCCATACAAACAGAGCTCCATCTAGTCATCTGATAAAGCAGGGCATTCAATTGAAGCACAAACCATGCATATCACATTTGGTTTTCAAGTCAAGTCATAAGTACTCCGTGAAAGAAACGTAAAGTTTTATTAAAAAACAAGATTTTGCTGGGCACAGTAGCTCATGTCTATAATTCCAACACTTTGAGGGGCTGAGGTGGGAGGACTGCTTGATGCCAGGAGTTCAAGACCAGCCTGGGCAACATAGCGAGACTTCATTTCTACAAAATTAAAAATTAAAATTTTTTAAAAAGCCAAGTTTCAAATTAATTCCATTAAAATCCAATGGGATAAACTGAAAACTCTAACATAAGAATGGAAAGGAAAAAATTTTTAATTCTACCTATGTTGGAAATACAGTTTTATGTAAAGCCTACTTTATAAAAATTTTTAAATAAATTTTGAATATCCATAGTTAACTGACAGGTCTTATTGACTTAAAAAAAAAGACAAATGACCAATAAACATTTATTATACAACTGATTTTTTAAAAATACAAACTTTTTTTAAAAATTATTTTTCTTTATCTCATTCACCAGCTGACCCAAGCTTTAATATTCCCAGTACTCTATCTCATCAGGGTAGGCTAATCCAGCTAATTTTTTGATTTTCTTTCTTCCTTTGACAGTGCTTTTAAAAGAAAAACATCTGTTCATATCATTAGCAACTAGTTAATAAGCATCAATAAAGAATTTTAATGAGGTAAATTAAAAATAATTAAAAAGAATTTTAATGAGGTAAAATAAAAATAATCTTGAGACAAAAACTTATCTGTTCAAACTTAAAAAGCCATATGTATGGCAGTTAAAATTTTGACAAACCATATCATACCAGTACCAAGCACTCACTTCCATTACATAAACAAATAGCTACTGAACTACTGACACCAGTCTGATTTTCCTTTATAAACTACTGCTCATTACTCCAGAAAAAAAGGCACTAAACATTGATAAAGAAATTTTGTTATTTACTCAACGAATCTGGGGTCTTTGATACTGCATACTAGCAGTGTTCAAAATATTTTCCAATGGCAGCATAAAAATAAATGGAAATGTTTTTTAATAAACTTCTAAATAATTTTTAAACGGTATTCTCCTAAGTAGTAACCCTAAATTTGATTAGCTTCATTCAAGAGTGAGAAATCACAAATTATATTTTTGCATACCTGAAGATTGGCAAAATCCAGTATGTGAAGACAGCACTAAATTTTCAGTCACAGGCTTAATTTTCTGTTCATCACTGCTTCCCTCGCCTACAGAATTCTGATCATCATCTTCTATATCAGAAGATGAGGATGTAATGTCTGCTTGCTTCCTTTTAGTGCTTGTTCTTAGGGAATTTCTCTTTTTCTCCTTGACATTGACTGCCTTCTTTTTAGCTGAAGTTCTTTGCTTCTTCTTTTTATTATCTTCAGAACTTTCCTCAGCATCAGATGATGATGAGCCACTTTGTATTTCCTTAGTATTTCTCTTTGAACTTAAATTTCTTCTTTCCCTCAATTCTATTCTTTTCAGTCTTTTATCAGTAGAGTTACAACCATCTTCTTTCATGGAATATTTCTCAGTATCAGACGAGGAACAATCTTGTCTCTTCCTTGAACTCTTTCCAGGCAACTTGCACCTTTTCTTCTCTCTACCATATGTTCCGTTCTTACTCTTTTTATCTTCTGAAGAGTCACAACTCTCTCCTTTCCCTGTTGACTTCTCAGCATAATCAGATAATTCATCTTTCTTTTTAGATGTTTTCTCTCTTATTTTTTTACTTTTCTTTTCTCTATCAGTTGTTTCAGTCTTATTTTGTTTTATGCCCTTAGGAAAATGACAAATTTCTTCTCGCTCAGGTAACTTCTCAGTGCCATCAGATGAAGATTCATACTGTTGTTCCATTGTAATTACTTTTTTCTTAAAGTCTGAAGGTTTCTTTTCTTTTTCTTCAGTTTCCTTTCTGCTATGCTTTTTATCATCTTCAGAAGTTTCATCACTATGCTCTTTCTTCAAGAATTTCTCAGCAATATCAGGTAAGCCATCCTGTACTTTTTTACATGTTTTGGTTTTGAGATGCTTGCTATTTTCTTTAGTTTCAGCAACCTTTTTGACTTCCAAAGAATTGAAAATCTCCTCTTTCCCAGAAAGCTTATCGACACTATCAGAGGAAGCACTTGCTTGCTGCTTCTTAGGAAGTCGATCTCTTAATCCCATGATGGTTGTGTCTTTATTAATTGTGCCTTCTGCTGAAGAAAAATTCTCTCTCTCTTGTTTCCTTTCAGCATCATCAGATGATCCTTCTTGCGAGGTCTTCAAACTTTTGTGTCCTTGATTATCCATTCCTTTTTTGCTGTGTTTTTCATCTTCAGAAGAGTCAAAATCTTTTGTATTTTGAATTCTTTTTTTGGTGTTTCTGGCAGCACTGATTTTACTCATGCTCTTTATCTCTTTTTCTAATTCTGAGTCATAATTAGAAGACTCAGATTGGGTTTGTCGTTTCTTTTTAGAAATTATACAACTCTTGGCTGATTTGCCTTTTTTAATATCAAAATCTGAGCCAGATGTAGAACTTTTTCGTTTCCTTTTTCCTTTATCATCTTTTCCCGCCTGAGTCTTTAAATCATACAAAGTCTTATGATTTGCATGAATTTCATTAATATCAGTATCTGAAGAAGAACTGTGACTCATCCTGCTTACTTCTTTGAAGATGGCTAGCATTTCATCAGAATCTGAATTTTGATCCACAGTCTCTGATTGCTTAGATTTTGGTAATTTATTAGGTTTAGGATTATCTATAGCACTGTCAGAAGAATTCCGCTTATCCTTTTTTCTCATTGGAACCGATAGTTTTTGATTCTCCTTAATTGTTTCATTACATTCTTCATCTGAATTAGATGTTACAGGGTTGGTTTCTGTCTGTCGTCTCAAGGGTGTAGTCTTTACACGTGGAGACCTTCGAAGATCAGATTCCTCTAAAAGTAATGAAACTTCATTTTCAACCAAATGCTCATTATCACTGTTTTCCTGTCCAAGTCCACATTTCTCTAACTTGGGGTTCAGACCACAACTTTTATAGCCATCTTTATCTTGTAGAACTTCCTGACAATCAGCACCTTTAATTGGGGAATTAGAAAGGGAAACAGGGGTGAGTTTAACAAATAATTCTTTTGTTACTTTAGCTGTAGTTTTTGATTTAATACCTCCTCTGTTGTATTTTGAAGAAACATTTAATTTTACAGATGAACTCTCCAGTTCTTGTTCAGTTCCACTGCTGCCATCCCCTTGATGATCAACTGAACTCTGAACTTCCATAGCAGTTTCAAGATTCTCAAAAATGTCTTCTGGAACTGAGGAAGGAACAGACACAATATCCATGTCTAAGTCTTCAGAAGTGTTGGCAGGTTCATACTGAGGTTCTTCTTTTCTATCAGATTTCTTATGTTCACCACTGGTACTTTTACTTGCTCTTTGTTCCTCTGTTGGAATATTCCGATCCATGTGCTCACTATCTACCTGTTTTCTTGAAAGTTTAGCTTCTGACTTTGAAATATCCTTCCTTTCCAAAGCACAAGGTTTTTCTCCTTTCCTTGCTTTTGTTTCAAACTTAGCATCTATGACTTTATGCTCTTTGGTATTTTTCTCTTTGTTTACAGCCTCCAACGCTTGAAACTCCGAATTTAAGTCTTCTTCCAAAGCAAGATGAACCTTCTTAATATCAACCAACACAGACTTAAAAGCCTTAAGCTGACGTAACTTTGTAGCAGAACCAACTTCTGAATTATCTGTTGCCTGCTTTAAAAATTTAACATAACTGGAGTTCATGTTGGCTGTGGTCTCAATCAGTTTTTTTGCCTTCTTAATCATCTCTTTGGGCACAATTAGTGCTGAATAAGAGTAGGTTACAGAGCCAGAACAGGAATCATCTAATTTCTTTTCTTCTCCATTACAATTTGAACTATTCTTCTTTGGAGAAAATCGGGATGTATGTTCATATACTTTATTACTCTTTTCACTGTCAACTTTTATCTTCTTCTTATTTTGTTGCAACAACTGTTCTAAATTCTCAAATACGCTGTTACATGCAGTGACTAAGTCCAACAAAGGTTCTGGGTGACAAATGTAGCAATACCATTGGTTGTTTTCATCCATAATTGTGGACAATTCCTTTCGACCAAGGTTGCGTAGAATGCATTTCTTGCAGAAAGCATTATGGCAAAAGTCACAACAAATCAGGTTTCCACCTTCCGCACACCATCTGAAATATTTTAAAGATTAAAACATTATTCTCTTCTTTCAGGAAACTGAAAAGATATGTAAAAAAATAAAAATTCCCAACAAAACTTATTTTAATCGATATGTAAAAAAATAAAAATTCCCAACAAAACTTATTTTAATCTCTTCATTATAATGCAATTTAAATTTTACTGCCAGTAATTTTAGTAGTAATTTAGGTCCTCTGCTTATTCTTTATTAGAAACTTAAAACTAGACACAAACCTAGGGTTTATGGAAAAGAACAACCTTTCATTAAAGACATCAATGATGATACTATGAAAGACAAATCTCATAAAAGATTATTTAACAATTCCTCCCAAAAGTAGGTAACACTGAATGTTAGCTCATCTATATTACCTACCTACATTGTTCATCCATTCCATCTGAGTCACGGCTAATATCATCACTCATGTAATACTTAAAGCAATTCTATTAAAAGAAAAGAGGAAGGGGAAATTTTATTCAAAATTGGTAACATTCATAAAGGACAAAAACTTTATTTTTTTTTTAAGTAATTAAAAACACTGAGAAAAATCACCAGGACACTGGTATGGGCAAAGATTTATTGAGCAATACCAAACAAGCTCAGGCAACCAAAGCAAAAATGAACAAATGGAAACACATCAAGTTAAAAAGCTTCTGCACAGCAAAGGATACAGTCAACAAAATGAAGAAACAACCCACAAAATGGGAAAACATTTTGCAAAGTACCCATCTGAGAATGGATTAATAACCACAATATATAAGGAGGTCCAACAACTCTACAGGAAAAAATTCAAATAATCCAATCAAAAAAATGGGCAAAAGATTATATTGGACATTTCTCCAAAGAAGACATACAAATAATAAACAGGCATATTAAAAGCTGCTCACCATCGTTGATTATCAGAGAAATGTTAATCAAAACTATAATAAGATTATCATCTCACCCCAGTTAAAATGGTTTATATCCAAACGACAGACAATAAGAAATGCTGGAAAGGATGTGAAGAAAAGGGAACCCTTGTACACTGTTGGTGGGAATGTAAATTAGTACAACCACTATAGAAAACAGTTTGGAGCTTCCTTAAAAAACTAAAAATTGAGATACCATATAATCCAATAATCCCACTGCTGGATATATACACAAAAGAAAGAAAATCACTATACCGAAGAGATATAGGCACTCCTATGATTGTTAGGCCACCATCTACAATAGCCAAGATTTGGACACAACCTAACTGCCCATCAACAGATAAAGAAAGAAAATGTGGTACGTATACACAATAGAGTACTATTCAGCCACAAAAAAAATGAGATCCTGTCATTTGCAACAACATAAATGGAACTGGAGATCATCATGTTAAGTGAAATAAGCCAGGCACAGAAGTACAACACTGCATGCTGTCACTTATTTGTGGTATCTAAAAATCAAAACAACTGAACTCATGGATGAACTTATGAAGGATGTCACAAAGGATGGTTACAAGAAGCTGGGAAAGGTAATGAGGGGCTAGGGAGGAGGTGGGGAAGGTTAATGGGTACCAAAAAATACAAAGAATAGGACCTACTAGCACAATAGGGTGTCTACAGTCAATAGCAACTTAATTATACATTTTTAAATAACTTAAAGAATATAATTAGACTGCTTGTAACTCAAAGGATAAATGCTTGAGAGGATGAATACCCCATCCTCCATGATGTGCTTATTTTACATTGCATGCCCATATTAAAACATCTCATGTACCCCATAAATATATACACCTACCATATACCCACAAAAATTTTAAAAATAAATTTTTTTTTTAAAAAGGGAGTATGTATGCACGTTTCAGAGACTCAAAGTAAAAACACTGCACTACCCCAGCTGGGCATGGTGGCTCATGCCTATAATCTCAGCACTTTGGGAGGCTGGGGTGGGTGGATCACCTGAGATCAGGAGTTCAAGACCAGCCTGGCCAACATAGTGAACCCTCTTCTCTACTAAAAATACAAAAATCAGCCGGGTGTGGTGACAGCTGCCTGTAAACCCAGCTACTCAGGAGGCTGAGGCAGCAGAATCACTTGAACCAGGAGGCAGAGGTTGCAGTGAGCAGACATCACCCCACTACACTCCAGCCTGGGCAACAAAGTGAGGCTCCATCTCAAAAAAAAAAAGAAACAAAAACAAAAAACACTGCACTACCAACTGCCCAATGTCTGTATTTTCCAGACATCTAACTATCTCAAGAATTAATGCCTTGAAATAGATTTCCATACAATCAAGTACCACTGTTCCTTATTTAAAAGTTTATAAAAGATTTCTGCCTGGGCGTGGTGGCTCATACTTGTAATCCCAGCACTTTGGGAGGCTGAGGTGGGTGGATCACTCGAGGTCAGGAGTTCAAGACGAGCCTGGTCAACAGGGTAAAACCCTGTCTCTACTAAAAATACAAAAATTAGCCATGTGTGGTGGTGGGCACCTGTAATCTCAGCTACTCGGGAGGCTAAGGGAGGAAAATCACTTGAACCCAGGAGTCGGATGTTGCAGTGAGCCAAGATCGCACCACTGCACTCCAGCCTGGGTGACAGAGCAAGACTCCATCCCAAAAAAAAAAAAAGTTTATAAAATATTTTAGTAAAGCTAATTTCTGGTCTCACACAACTAGCTACTAAAGCTCTACATAAAAATGTATTAGATGTGGGTACTTAGTAATTTTGATAGCCACCATATACAAACAGCTACTACGTATACAGCTAAACAATCTATATTTTCTTTAAATCTCAAAATACCTACCACGTAAGGCAGGACGTATTATGAGAGAAAAGGCTAACTTTCATTAATATGTAAAGAAATCTAAAGTCATACAACTAGTAAGAAGCAAAGCTGTTATTCAAATCCAAGTTTGACTGACTTCAAAGTCCTTCCAGTGGAACTCCAGAAACGAAAAGTAAGGTACTCACTGATACAAACTACTAATTAGTGAAATGGCCTAGGCTCAAAAGACTGGTTCTTGGAAAAAAAGACAATCATACAGTTAAGAAAACAGAAAGGAAAATACATGTCACAAATCCAGCAATATGAGATTCTGCTGTCACAACTTAAAACAAAACTCTCTAATACATACCCTACATAGGCCCCTGGCTGAACTGAATTCAAGGAAAGGAGAGATATAAATTGCCAAAGGAAAAAGTAAAGTTTAGTTCATTTAAGCATGTCTGAATCGATCAAAAATTCATGCAAGAAAATATCTAGAACTAGAACTCCAAGGAAAACATGGCCTGCCACTGCATTTCAAAGGTAGCTTTTTACTGGGAAACTTACATAGGATTAAGTTTTGCTCTTGATGCCCAGGCTGGACTGCAATGGTGCAATCTCGACTCACTGCAACCTCCACCTCCCAGGTTCAAGCAACTCTCCTGCCTCAGCCTCCTCAGTAGCTAGGATTACAGGTGCCCGCCACCACGCCTGGCTAATTTTCTTTTTATTATTTTTAGTAGAGATGGGGTTTCACCACGTTAGCCAGGCTTGTCTCAAACTCCTGACCTCAGGTGATCCACCCGCCTCAGCCTCCCAAAGTGCTGAGATTACAGGTGTGAGCCACCGTGCCAGACCCACATTTATAGATATTAAAAATTAACTACAAGGTATCACTAACAAAAAAGTGGCACAGACAGTTAAAACTATAATCAACACATAAAAAACATTTTTAATTCTATTATCTCCAAGTTACATCAAAATCCTGCTCACATAGAAAGCTTAGATCTGAGGAAGTAGGTTATATAAGAGGAAAGATTATAAAACACATTTACACACATCCACTTTTGAGATTTTCAAACACACCAAGCTCTCCCTCAACTACCAGTGTCCGAATACCATGTTGCCTCTTCCCCAAACATGCTGAACGAATCTCACTTACCAGGCTAATTCTTATTCATATTTCACATATCAGCTTTCCACTAGAAAGCCACCCGACCGAAGTCCTATTTACACAGGCTTCCTGTGTGCTTCCATAATCACAGTATCTCCTCTATCACGGCACTTAGGCTTTGTATGTCTATCTTCCCCACTACAACAGAAGTCCTCTAAGGGCAGATACCATTTCCATCTTTCTTCAAGACTACGCCCTCAAAGGCCTGGTATATGGTAAGCATTCAATATTTGTGGTATGAATTATCAACAGATCATTACATACCTTACAAATAAGAACTTGCAATGAAGGGTGTCTATAAATGGAATCTTTTTGAAAATGATTGACCTGTTGTCCACAAGCAGTACAGCTCACAATCCCATGAAGCCCATCTTCTAGGAGAAAGGAGTGACTATTATTCACACATTTACACACAGAAAAAGATATTTGCTTTAGTCAGCATTTTGTAACTTTTGTATTGGAAATTAAATACCTCATAATCCTTCAAAAAATGGCATCTTGGACACAAGTAAAAAAGGTTAATATTTTGTCAACTTACTCAACACATGACAACTTTGGCAAACTCCAACTTACAAATCCTAATTGTTTCCTTTTACAGATGCAAATGCCATTTCTTACAACTCAATATAACATTAAGAGACTCCATAAAGAAGTTCTAAAACTAGGGGCCAAGAGCTCTTTTTTGTTATTGCTCTGCAAATAAATTCAGCATCAGTGCTTATAGAATGGAGAAGTAAGTAAAATACATGGAACAGATTCTTTTGCAATCCTATACTTAATCATGCCATAAAGGTTTTTATTCTCAAAGTGGAATTGTCTGCACAGATCCTATCACTATGGTATGTAAAAACTTGGTAATTTTATGTTATTACCAATTTCCTTCCTAATATTTACTTCAACACTAACCATAATTGCCATTAACCTGCGTTTTTTCTATGTGTACTCCACTATCCATACCAACACTGTCTACTATTTCCAAATAAGGACAAATAAGACATTGCAGGTGTATCTATATTGGCAGCAAAACATCAGAACGATTTAAAAGGCAAGAGTCCCATTCTGTACTATCTCCCAAAAAAACAGATCGATGATATCTTATGCACAAAAGACTAAGAAGAAACCTCTCTAGCCTCGCTCTTATCCCTAGTTCTGCTAAGGCAGTGCTTCACACCCTGAGTTAAACATTAGTCATCTGAAGAATCTTTTTAAAAACAGCCATTCCCACCCCCCTACACCACGGAATTAAAATCTCTCAGATATTTTCTTAAAGTTTCAAAGATGATCTTGATGTGCAACTAAGACCTTGATCAAAATAAGACGGTAGATTATAATTCAAAAGAAGCCACTGAAATACATTCACAAATTAAAAAAAAAAGACTAAAAAACAAATTGACTCCGTCCTTAAATAAAAGACAAAACATCGCATATATTTATCACCCTTTTAATTTCCTCTTTTGTGTTTTTGTTAGGCTTAAGGTCCAAAGCACCATGGACCCAAATATTATCATGAATATTTTTATTTGTAGAAGCTTTAAAAAAATTTAAGAGATAGATTCTCTGTCACCGAGGCTGGAGTGCAGTGGTGTAAATTCAGCTCACTGAGCCTCAACCTCCCAGGCTCAAGCAGTCCTCCTACTTCAGCCTCCTGATAGCCAGGACTACAGGCACACACCACCACACTTGGTTAATTTTTTGTAGAGACTGGTTCTCACTGTGTGGCCCAGGTTGGTCTCCAACTGTTGGGCTCAAGCAATCCTCTGGCCTCAGCCTCCCAAAGTGCTGGGATTACAGGTGTGAGCCACCACACCTAGCCAGAAGCTAAAAATTTTAATGTATAAGAACACCATCATACTTTTTCAGAAGATAAAAGTAAACTTGAAGGTTTACTATATATGTTGCTAATATTTTTATTTATGGTTTTTTTTTTTTAATTTTAAAGATGGGGGTCTGACTCCATCACCCAGACTGGAGTACAATGGCACAATCATAAGTCACTGTAGCCTCAAACACCTGAGCTCAAGCAATCCTCCCACCTCGACCTACCTACCAACAGCAGGGATTACAGGCCTAATATATTATAATCACATTATTTACAAACACCAGTTTGATGTTGGGTATTCATATATTCTGTATTTAAGGAAAACAAATACACCACAGCATACTTTTTCATTTCAAATAATAATTTCATTCAGATAAACTAACAAGATAAATAAAAGGTAGAATCTGAATGTTCATCCAATGTTAAGTAATACTAAGCATTTTCTATGTGCTTTTGTGCATATATCACTCAAGAATTAAACAAAACCAGGTAATTCTTTGCAGAATTTCTCCTACATGTGCACAAGGAATCAAATATAAGGATATTCACCACAGCACTTATCAGAAAACTGCAAAATAAAAAATTGGGAATAACTTCCTATGTGGGAAATGAATAGTGGCTTATTAATACAATATAGAGCCATGAAAAATAAACAAACTAGATGTACATTTACTGACATGAATACAATTCAAAAACAATGTTAAATGAGAAACGTTCCCAAATGATATACAGCATAGGATTTTGTATATTTTTAAATGAAAAATGTTTTATGAATACATATATAAAAAACATAGAAAAACATGCACACACATGCACATGCATAAAACTTCAAGATAATCATTACCTGTGGGGTGGGAAGAAGGGGAAATGGATGAGAGTAGGACTGAACCAATATTTTATTTAAGTGAGATCTGAAGCAAATATGGTAAAATGTTGAAATGTTACTTTATGTACTTGTTGCTGTATACATGTTTAAATTTTTTATTTTTAGTTATGAAATATATTTAAAATTGTAACAAGGGTACAAATGGAAAAGAGGCATTTTCATTTCTGAGCTCAATACGTTTTAAT
Source organism: Pithecia hirsuta (assembly GCA_963573645.1). Taxonomy (NCBI): domain Eukaryota; kingdom Metazoa; phylum Chordata; class Mammalia; order Primates; family Pitheciidae; genus Pithecia; species Pithecia hirsuta. The sequence continues at coordinate 21,727 of CAUYLZ010099516.1, read as the reverse complement.
GGTTTCAAAGAGAGAACAAAATTATTGTGTCATGTAAAAAAGTTAAGTGTAAACTATACTTTCTAACAATTAAACTGGGAAGAGAATGTCAAAACAAGGTATGATACTAAAAAGTTTTTAAAAACAGCAGCTCCTGAAATGGTCACTTTAGCCATATCTTTGTGTTATAATATTGTTCCAAATCAACATAAGACTTTACATATAAAGTTTACATTCTTGACAGTTTCCTAAGTTAGGCTTCAATTTTGGAACTACCTTTCTTAGAAAGTTTAAATATTAACTACAGCAATTCAGTATTTCAGATCACCAGTTTATATATGTATGTATGTATATATATATATATATATATATATATATATATCTATATATAGAGAGAGAGAGAGAGAGAGAGAGAGAGAGAGAAAATAAACCTAGTATTAAATTTCCTGTGTGATTTCTGACAGATTAAAAAAGTAACAAATCATTAAGACAAAAATAGACATGAAAGATTCAAGTGCTACTGATGGCTATAAATGTATGTATTCCGTTAAGCATGATAACAAAACATCCCTACAGAGAACATTCAATAAAATGTTCCTGAAACTTATCAGCTGAGACCAAATGCCAGCAACACACTAAAGTGGCACTAGGAAGGAATACCCTCGTCAACAACAGTGGTTCTTTTATTCTCCTTTCAGCCCTTATCCACATTTCAGACATTGACTGCTCCAGAGTCCCTTCCCAAAAAAACACCATTTGGACTGAAGTGTACACAATACAGAACACTTAGTTATTTGTCTTCGCTAGAGAACCTATGATCAGAGGAAAGAAACTCTTACTACTAATCTTTACTATCACTTTCTAATTGGTGATTCTCTTAAATTTTAAGACTACTACCTTAGCTTTAATGAGCACTGTTGCTGCAATGGCAGTTTCCGTACTGTGAACTAAATTCTCAAAAAGATTCCTTATGCTCAAAAGGAGCTGACTACCCCTTTGTGGACAAAAGACTAAACAATATTTCCTTTATTTTTGCCAACAACCTTACAAAATATTTAATCTGAAAATAAATATATATAATAAGTATAGATATATTTTACTGGTTCCAGCAAGATAATCATAGCATTAAAATAAAAATCCACACAAAATTTCACCAATATAAGAACTTCACTATCATTTCACAATTATATAATCTGATCCATATTAAATGGATACGCTTTCATTACATTTCTACTTAGAAATTTAGTGTCATGTTCTATCATTTGGAAATTCATTCCTTTTATAGTTATGAATTCTGGCTCTATTAAGCTGTCCCAAAATATATATAGGCACTATTTAATAATCACACACAAACAAATAAGACACATAGTTCACTATTACACATTTCTAAATGAATCTTTCTGATACAAACTTTTTATAGATGGTTAGTCAATATTACTCTGTGTGTGTGTGTGTGTGTGTGTGTGTGTGTTAACTTTTTTGAGACAGGGTCTCACTCTGTCATCCAGGCTGCAGTAGAGTGGTGCAATCACACCTCACTGCAGCCTCGATCACCTGGGCTCAAGCGATCCTCCCACCTCAGCCTCCAGAGAAGCTAGGACTACAGGCATGTGCCACCATGCCCAGCTAATATTTTTACTTTTTGTAGCTATGGGGTCTCACCATATTCCCCAAGCTGGTCTCAAACTCCAGGACCCAAATAATCCTCCTGCCTTGGCCTCCTAAAGTGCTAGTATTACAGGTATGAGCCACCACTCCCCACCGTTTGTGTGTTTAAGAGAGGATACACAGATAAAGGGAGAGGTGCCTCAGGCAGACAGAGGGACAGTTATCAGCTATAGGTCCCTTCTCCTTCCTACTTATCTCCACGTTGCTATTCTTAGATTAATGAATCTGAAACTTCAGTGTACACAGGAACAAACTGGGGCACACTCTTGACCTCATCAACAGAAATTCCAATCTGTGAGGAGTGGAGTCAAGGGACTTGCATTTATAATAAGCACCCCAACTAATACTAATGAAGATGTATGTCACTCTATGCAACTCTAAATATATATAAAGTTACCTGTAGGCCACAGACAAGATTTTACATGAATCTAAAATTCTTTTAAGGTTGAGGGGGGGACACATAGTATTCTGGCATATATGTATTATAGAATATGTGGAAGAAGGAAATGCTAAGCTTCTTGATTTAACTTAATAGCCACTGAAGGCAAAGGTGTTTTCATAAATGGTGTTTAACCTTTTCTGCTTCAGAGCTCAGAGAGAAACAGAAGTTATTTTTAAGTAGTGCTTTTAATAAACAAAAGGCAGAAAAGTGGAGGTATTTTTAGTAAGCACATCAGATTTTCCAATATGGTCATAAACAGCAATTTAAATTCATGTTTCATTTTCACTTGTATTTACCTCCGCGTTTTTTGAGATTTTCAGTTTTCATTTTACTTCTGCTTCTAAATTCAGGCCCTTTAAAATCATCTTTGTCTTCATTCAGCACTGGCTCTGGCTGTACAATCACTGTACCTAGAATGATTTCATTTAAAAAACCATTACACATATTAAATGTGCAAGTGAAGTACAAGACTTCAGTTCAGATAAAGCCAACATTGCTGGTACATAGTTTGTTTCTTTCAAGCTTTAGATATTGGTATAAGGACCTCACAAAAGTAAATAAGACAGGGAAATAGTAAAAGGGCCAGGTGTCAACAGTTTATTTGTTGAAATATAGTTCATAAAAACAGGAAAGGGAGGTATTACGAAGTGATTACAAAAGAAATGTGTGAATCAAATAGAAAGCCTCAACCCAGTTCTGAATTTTTGTAGTGCCTATCACAAAAGCTGTTATGAATATGAACATCTATCCTAAGTTCCATAAAGAATTTATAAAATATGTGGTTCAGAGGGAAAAATTTTTTAAAGACATCCTTTTCTCATAATCCAAATCATAAACTCAGAAAGATTTTTAAGGGTTATTTTATATTGCAAGGGACAGGCTTTGGTGGGGAAATGAAGTTCATTCTATTACTCCTGTATCTATTCTGCAGCATCTCCCAACTGGTATGTCAAAGCTTCACTACTATGCAAAGTCCTTAAAGAGTTTTAACAGGTTAAGATACTTAAGCTGAAGTACCCTAACAATAAATTGTAGAATGAGATCATTTGTTGATGCCTACGGAAATATTTTAGAAAGAATGTCCTTCCTTAACTATAAAACATGTGAACTGAGGAGAGAGGTTGTCAATTTTTTATTAGTTCTCTCAAGAGCAAATAAGACAGGCACAGTAAAAAGGGTTTAGGTCTCAATGTTTACCTACATCGCTGGGCTTAGCAACTGGCTACCATTGGCAACAATTAAGGAAGTAAAAGCAGGTAGTTGCCAGGGGCTTTCTCTGAAACACCTTATTCAACAAATTTTGACAAGTGATAGCATCTAGTCGGTAAATGAGTTTCTGAATCTCTGAAAGGGTTGGGGGTAGAGGACACAGATGATTGAGATTTTACAGATTGTAGTAAAATTAAATAATCCCCACCAAAAAAATTATTCATAGCAATCACTTCATGTATATACTCTCAGAGAAGCCCCAGCATTTGAAAAGAACTAAAGATTTTAAATTAACAAAAAAAAAAAAACTTAATTCTTCCTAGAGATTCTACTAGGGAGAATTGTAAGCAAAGCAGCAGAGTGAAAGAGCACTCACTGGCTTTGGATTCAAGCAGACTTGGGTTGAAATCTTAGCTTCTCAATTTAAAGCTGAAAAAGTTCCTTGGGTTCTAAATTTGTTCCTTTAGCTATACAAGCAAAATAATAACTACCTTACAGTGTTGTTTTGAGGATTAAAGGAGTTAATTATGTAAGAGTCTGGTATCTGTACATACTATTACAACAATAGTATAAACACCCAAATTTAATCTCATGAAATGGGTCTGTTTTTGTTTTGGTCTGTCAGAATTAGGTACAGTTCAGATTAGTAACATCATATGCTAACCTTCTTCCACAGTACCATTAAAACAAAGGTTTGAAATCCTAGTTCTTACATCATAAACACTCCCAGTAACAACCACTGAGAACGTAAAAATCCAAAGTAAATCACTGCCTAATGGGACTCAGACTCCCACGTTAGTTGTTTCTGCCCTTGGCCACCAAAACCGTTATACAATATTGTCATACATAATTTGCAAAGCTAAGCAAATGGTAGGCCCCTATCTCTCTTCTTCCATTAATTTTCCTTCCTCATTTCATTTATGACCTTTTGTAAGTCCTAATTTATCCTAGTCAAAGAAAGTTCCATCCCTCCTACCTACCATATTTTTTAAACTTCCATAATTTGAAAATGTGTCATAAACACATAAACAGGGAACAAGGTTTAATAAGCACTGCTATGAAAGATCTATGAGAATGAATTTGAAAAATCTGCCAAGAGACTAAAACATATTATTTAACCAAGAAAAAAAAATCTAAAATTTGACTCTTTGAACCATGTCCCCTGTCATTCTCATCAACCAATCATATTGCTCTCAGACGTGAGCTATGAAGAGTCCAAGATATTCATTTGGCTTTTTTCCCCAATCTTATTAACAAGATTTTATGGTTAGAACTTCAACCGATGAGAGGTATGTGACAAAGTTTTTTAAAAGAGACAACAGTAAGAAATACACCTAAATCTATGATAGTTAAATTCGGCTTTTAGCATTAGGGAATTTAAGAATGCAGTAAGACTAAACTAGACTGTAAATTATTTTCGTTTAAGTTTTCAGGAACAGTCATTACATTTTTGTATAAAGCAAGCACATTAACATTTACTGAACCAAAACCTAATATACTAAATTTTTAAACCTGCTTACACATTAAAGTATAATTTGGAAACTAAAGCCCCTTTTCTAAAACTCAGAGGAAAAAAAATTAGATTTCATTCTTTTCAAAACTAACTGAATATTCCAAAATTTTAACTTCAATAACACACATTATCACTGGCACACAAATACATTTTTCCAGACAACTACTAGGAAAATGCCACGTTTGGTCTTTTGTACATGGATAACAATAATCAAGTTCCAATTGTATAAAAATTATATTTAAAAATTCATTTCAACTTAACTTCATATGAAAAATTAACACACATTACCTTTTGGCAAGCTTTGCATAGTAATATCATTTTCTGAATTTTCATTAGATGCATCTTCATTTACAGTTTCATCATCCAAAGGTTTTTCATCATCTGATTCTACATACTTTGTTACAATTGAAGGTTTCCTAAGAAAGAATTAAGTTCATAGAATTATAAATGTTTCTGACAACTGGAACAATACCCAAAGAACATAAATAACATGTTGTGATTAAGCAGTGGGTCTCAACCAGGATGCACATCAGAATCACCTAGGGAAGCAACTATGTCTAGACTCTATCACTGAATATTATGATTCAGTAGGTCTAGAGTAGCACCAAGGCATATACATTATGAAAAATCTATCAGGGAGATCTTGGAGGACACTCTTCTTTAAGAATCACTACTTTAGAGAATAAATTAACAACAAGCAAGCTTGGTTTTTAAGAGACATTCCCACTGGTTATAAACAATAAAAGTCCAATAGGCTAAGCTGCAAACTTCTAGTAAGAATTATACTGCATAGTATATTGGGCACTATATTAATGTTAGAAAGTAGTTTCTGTTTTTATGTATGACTTGACCATTTAGCACAAAAAAGTGTTTTTTTAACCATTCTTTGTTCTCCTTATAACTTATAACTGTGATGACTATCTAACTCCCCATCCTAGACAATTTCATCTAACCCTAAAAAACCCATTGCCTCATCAGGCATTCAACAATTATTTTCTCCTTTTTCAAGGACATATATATGTCTAATGAAGTAAACTGCATATTGCAAGGACCACTAATATATAATAAATCCTAAAAACTCCTTTAAAATTCAAAGTTGGAATGAATTAATAATTGTTGAAACCAGGTGATGGATACAAACGGATTCATTATATTATGCTAATCATTTTTAAGTATGTATATTTGCATAGAATGGTTAACTCAGAATAGTGCTTGACATAAGTTCAGAAAAATATAGTTATAGAAACAGAAAATAACGTGAAAAAGAAAATAACTGTCCCTTCAACATCAACCAACCTCTTTGATCGTGATGATCCGGAAGACTTGGATTTTTCTGAAGAGCTAGTTCCCTAGATGTGAGACATAAATGTAAAAGTGAGTAAAACTCTCAAAACAGCATCCCTACAATTAACTATTTCCCTATAGCAAGAACTTCAATACAGTGATATAATGAGATGCTATTTAAGTGCCTAGAATATTTTTCTAAAAGAACCCTCAAAAACTAATTCCCTATCTCATAAAGAACACAGATGCAAAAAAATAAAAATAAAAATAAAAACTAATTCTCATTTACTTCCAGGTTTCCTTGGCTGAAGATTAAATCTCTGTTTTTTTCCATGGTTGCTGTGGCATGCTGCGGGGGATACACTGCTGTATGATGATCATGGCCCCAGTCAACAAAGACAAAACAAGGAAGTAGAAATAATCAGATCTCAACAGAGGTAGGGAGTTTTACAGATCTGTTTCATTCTTCTCTACGTTAACATACGGCATGAAGTAAACTTCTATAACTTGCTTTGAGATACTAAACTTACCCTCATTTTGCCAGTACAATCAATGTATTTTACTGGATTCAATTTTTTTACAGTAGGTGAAAAAATTCCCAAAACCATAGTTGTACACCCATGTATCAGGCAAAGGACCTTGTTATAAGTTGCTATAATAATGCTTAGTAGACTCTGGATACCAAGTTTTGAGAGATTTCATAACCATGGAGTTGATGCTCATAATGTTCACCTCAAACACCCCTGGGGCAATATAAAGACAGTTAAATATCCATCTCTTGGAAGTCTTCAGTTGTCTGACTTTAGGTAAACTGCTGAAGTAAACCACAACAGTGACAGAAACAATGAAGACCTTCTCAAACTGGAAAACAACCAAACTGAAGTATGATAATGACAAGTGGGTATCAGTATCCTTAGACACATACATGTGTCTAGGAGCAATTTAAAGACATATGCTCTAGTTGGTTAACAATAATAAATATCTTTAAAATACTAATTATCATTACCTCTTCCTTGCTGTTTTCCATCATATCAGAGTTACTTCCAGAACCACTGATTTTATCTAAAAAAGAAGAAATAAAGAACATTATTTATCTCTTCAATATATCATCAAACAGAACATCAATACCTATGAATCCATAAACCCATTTTCACACTATGAAGTCTGGCAGTATTGTTAACATACCACTCACATTAAAATATTCCTAGAAGAATTCTTTCACCAGAAGCACTCTCCTTTTGCACTAGAATCACTCTCCTTTTACACATTAGCCCCTCCCTATAAAGCATTAAATCTCAATAGAGATTACTTTGGTATAAAAACATTTCCTGTTGTAGTTTATAAGTATTGCAAGACATTTCCCAGTAAAAGAAAATTTAAAATATTATACTAAAAATAAAAAACATACTATCAATAAAGTATATTTCATTTCACCATAAACTACTGAGAAAATAAGAGCAAACTAAACCAAAAGCAAGGAGAAGGAAATAATAAAGATTAGGGCAGAAATTCATGAAACTAATGAAATAGGAAATAGAAGAAAAAAAAATCAATGAAACCAAACAGTAGTTCCTTTTCTTTTCCTTTCTTTTTTAAAGATAAGGTTTCACTCCATTGTCCATACTAGAGGATAAAGGTATTATCATGGTTCACTTTAGCCTCAACCTCCTGGGCTCGGGTGATCCTCCCCTCTCAGCCTCCAGGTAGCTGGGAATACAGGCGTGCACCACCACACCCAGCTAATTTGTTGCAGAGATGGGGTTTCATCATGTTGCCCAGGCTGGTCTCTAACTCGTGGGTTCAAGTGGTCTGCCCACCTTGGCCTCCCAAAGTGCTGAGATTACAGGGGTGAGCCACAGGCACCTGGCCAAAAACTAATTCTTTAAAAACATGAACAAGTAGGACAGTGGCCATGAAAGTTGGAATCTGCTAGGGATTGTGTAACAACTTACTTGCAGGAGGAGAAATGATGAGCAAACTTTAGGCTAGACTGACCAAGAAAAAAAAAAACAAGACAACTCGTTACTATAATCAGAAATGAAAGAGAGGATATTACTACCAACCTTACTGAAATAAAAGGATTATAAAGGAATACTATGAACAACTGTGTGCCAAAAAATTAATTAACTTACATGAAATGAACAAATTCAAAAACACAAACTACTAAAACTGACTCAAGAAGAAACAGGTATAAATAGATCTGTAACAATTGATGAGATTAAATTAGCAACTAAAAAAAAAAAAAACTACCCATAAAGAAAAAGCCCAAAAATGGTCTTACCACTGAATTATAACAAACATTTAAAAAAGGACTAATTCTAATTCTTCACAAACTCTTCTAAAAAACAGAAAACAAGGCAAAATTTCCCACCTCATTTTATGAAACCAGTATTGTCCTGGTATAAAAAAGATATCACAAATAGAGAAAACTACAGGACAGTATCACTTATAAATACAGATGCAAAAGTCTACAAAATATTAGAAAACTTCAAATCAGAAGACCGGCTAGAGACTGGGAGAAAATCTTCACACACTACACATCTGATAAAAGACAATTATCCAAACTATACAAAGAATGCTTAAAACTCAACAATAATAAAACAACATGATTTTAAAACAAGGAAAAAAGTAACCTACGTGAACAGACACCTCACCAAAAAAGATGTACAGATGCAGATAAGCACCTGAAAATAGGCTCGGCTGGGTGCAGTAGCTCATGCCAGTAATCCCAGCACTTTGGGAGGCAGAGGTGGGCGGATCAAGAGGTCAGGAGTTCAAGACCAGCCTGGCCAACATGGTAAAACCCCGTCTCTACTAAAAATACAAAAATTAGCCAGGCATGGCTACTCAGTGCCATGCCCGAGTACATGCCATGGTATTTACCCGAAGAAAATGAAACATATATCCACAAAAAAACCTGCATGGAGATGTTTATAAACCTCTTTATCTTATGTAAACATCTTTACTTACTTATATAAACATCTTTATAAGCAGCTTTATTCATAACTGCCAAAACTTGGAAGCAACCAAGATGTCCTTCAGAAGATGAATGGATAAACAAACTGTGGTACACCCAGACAATGGAATATTATTCAGCACTAGAAGGAAATGAGCTATCAAGCTACAAAGAGACATGGAGGAAACAAATGCAGATTACTATGTGAAAGAAGCCAGTCTGGAAAGGCTACATATATATGATCACAACTATGACAATCTGAAAAAGGCAAAACTATGGAGAAAGTAAAAGGATCAGTGGCTGCCAGTGGTAACAGGGGAGAAAGGGATTAAGAAACAGGCACAGCACAGGGGATTTTTAGGATATTCTGTATGATACTACAATGGTAAATCCAGGTCATTATATATTTGTCAAAAATCTTTAAAATGTATAACACCAAGAGTAAACCTTAATGTAAACTATGCATTTAGGGTAATAATGACTTGTCAATGTAAGTACATCAACGTTATATAACAAATGTACAACTGTTATAAAATGCTGATAGTGGGAGATGCTAGGCATGTGTGGAAGCAGGGGCATATGGGAACTCACGGTACTTTTTGCTCAATTTTGCTATGAACCTAAAACAGCTCTTTTAAAATGTCTTTTTTCTACTAAATCAAGGAAGAAAGAAAATTCAAAAATCAACAAAAAGTTACAGGTAGATAATATCATATTTAATGGCAAGACTGAATGCTTTCCACCTTAAGATCAAGAACAAGACAAGGAAATCAGCTCTGGCCATTTCTACTGAACTGTGCACTATAGATTCTATTCAGAGCATGCATGTAAAAAAATAAAAGGTATCAAGATTTAAAAGGAAGGTATAAAACTATCCCTATTAGAGGGTTGGACATGATGGCTGATGCCTGTAATCCCAGCACTTTGGGAGGCTGAGGCAGGCGGATCACCGGAGGTCAGGAGTTCGAGACCAGTCTGGCCCAACATGGCGAAAACCTGCCTCTACTAAAATCACGAAAATTAGCTAGGTGTGGTGGCAGGTGCCTATAATCCCAGCTACTCGGGAGGCTGAGGCATGAGAATTGCTTGAGCCCAGGAGGCGGAGGTTGCAGTGAACTGAGATTGCACCACTGTACTCTAGCCTAGGGAATTGAGCGAGACTATCAGAAGAAAAAAAGAAAAGAAAAAGGGCGTGTGGGGGGGCAGGGGGAGACAAGAGAAGAGAACAAAAAATTATTGGAATAAAATGAGTTCAGGAAGACTGAAGGGTACAAGAATAATAAAGAAAAATCAATTGTATGTCGATACATTTGCAATGAATCATCTCAAAATGAAATTAAGAATTTCATTATAACAGAATTAGAAGGAAATAAGTTTTTTAAAAAATAAATATAAAATACACTCTGAAAATTGTAAAATACTATTGAAAGAAATTAAAGATCCTTATCAATGGAAAACCACTTCATGTTCATGAATTAGAAGACAACATTTTTTTTTATTAGAGACAGAGTCTCACTCTATTGTCCAGGCTGGAGTACACTGGTGCAATTATAGCCCACTGCAGCCTCAAACTCCTGGGCTCAAGTGATCCTCCTGCCTCAGTATCCTGATTAGCTGGCACTACAGGCCCATGTCACCACACCTGGCTAATTTTTAAATGTTTTGTACAGATGAGGTTTGGCTATGTTGCCCAGGCTGGTCTCAAATTCCTGGCCTCAAGTAATCCTCCCACCTCAGCCTCCCAAAGTGCTGGAATTACAGGCATGAGTCACCATGCCTGGCCAGTGATAAAACATTAAATATCCTTATTGAGATACAATTTACATACCATACAATTTACTCATTTAAAGCATACAATTTAGTCAGTCACCAGGCCACGCTTCAAGACTTATCATTCTTATGATGCCAATGTTACAGAATCTTTGGGGTGTTACCTTTCTGGCCAGAAACATCTGTGGCTGGTGGCACCTGTGCCAGAGTTTTGCTCAGACCTGCTGGGCTCATTCCACCCATTTGGCCTGGCTGGCTGCGCTCGACTCATGCTACTGGCCTGTATCCCGTGCTGGCCAAGGGAGACTGCATGAAGCAGCAAGAGGTATGTGAGCAGGCATGGAGTCTGGCCACTGCGCAATCAAACATGCTGGAGTCTGCAGCAGGGCATGCAGCTCCAGGTGCCAGCATAGGTGCTGGCTCTCTGTGAGGCTGCAGCTGGACCAGGAGCACCGCATGCAGTATCCACAGCTGGCACCAGGGAACATGATGACACCCAGAAGTTTGAAGACACTAGGAACTACAGGGCCCCAAAGAGGGAGTCACAGCCCTGGCTCAGGGAGCTCCCAGGTCTAGGCTCCTCAAAGGGCTGCAGCTCTTCTTTCCTTCTCTTCCCCTGTAACAAGGTTAGCAAGGGGCACATCTCAACCCTGTTTGTGTTACAGCTCTTTCAGCCTCATTTGGCAGGTCCCAAGTTCTTGTCCTGCAACCAAGAAGAATGAGATACGCAGACAAGTGGAGAGTGAGCAAGATGAAGAGAGGCTTTACTAAGCAATAGAAAAGCTCAAAGGAAACCGGAAGGGGACAGCTCCTTTCCACAGTCAGGGTATTCCAATAAGTGTTCAGCTCCTAGCAGAGAAGGTTCCTCTCTGTTAGGCAAGTCATTACGACAAGTGTTTAGCTATTAGCAGACAGGGTAGCTCCTCTCAGCAGCTGGTCATCCCGTTGTCTGCATAGCTTGCAGGAGAGAGGAAGCCTGAGAGTGGATGGCTCCTCTCTGCAGGCAGGTCATCCCATCATCTCCCCATCATCTCTCCTCATCTCTGCAGCTCTCAGCAGTGAGCAGGTCCTAGAATGCGTGGTACCTCCCTGCAGGAAGGTTGTACCATTGTCTCTGCATCTCTCAACAAAAAGGAGGCCCTAGAGTGGGTTGCTCCTCCTGCAGCTGGTCTTCTTAACATCTGCTCAGTTCTGGCTGAACCTGGGGTTTTTATGGGCCTCAACGGAGAGGATGTGTGCACCAACTGGTCCATGGGCAGGCCCAGAAAAGGCACCACAAGTTCCCACTCTGATCCGCGAGACTGGCAGCCCAACCCCCAGCCTTCACTTTCCCTGGCCTGAAGGTGGGACCTCAAAGGGGACTCACAACTTTCCACTCAGGAACCTGCCTGCCTCCTGCTGTCATTCATGGTGCCCAGGCTGTAGATGCAAGGGTGTCCCTGCAGGCCAGAGCTGAGCTGCCCTCAGCCCTGCCTCGGCTTCCCTATGTTTGTCAGTGCCCAAAGTCCAGAGGGGGACAAAGGCAGCAGGAGGCTGGCATGTTAGCAGTGCCCAGAGCATGTGCGCACCCCGTCAGGCTGCAACAGCACCCAGGCTCGGCCCCAACTTTGCTCTGAGATCAGAGCAGGTGCCAAGAGCAGGGAGAAACCAGGCAGCAGGAGCGGGCACTTCCGAGCCTGCAAGGGCACGGAGGACCTTCCCAGGCTCCAAGACTGCAGAAATGCCTGGGTCTGCAGCCATGGTTTGGGTGGCTGCAGCTGCACCCAGTGGGGCACGGCTCCTGCCTGCTCTGTAAAGCAGGAGGCCCAGGTCTACAGCCACAGTTTGGGCAGCTATAGCTGTGCCCAGGAGGGCAGAACTCCAGCCATCTCCATAAATTAGGAGGACCAGATCTGCCACCATGGTTTGGGTCTGCTGCTGCACACGGAGCTCCTACCTGTGCCATGGAGCAGAAGGTCCAGGTCTGTAGCCGCAGTTTGGGCAACTGCAGCTGCACCCAGGAGGGTGGGTCTCCTGCTTGGTCCATGAAATGAGAGACCTGGGACTGCAGCCACAGTTTGGGCAGCAGCAGCTGCGCCTGGGAGGGTGGGGCTCCTGCCTGCTCCAAAACCGAAGAGCACAGGGATGCCCAGGTCTACAGCCATGGCTTGGGCAGCTGTAGCAGGATTCATGGAGCCCCTGCCTCAACTTGGAAGGGGTGAGGCTCCTGCTTGTCCCCGGCTCCCACAGACTCCGTAGATCATGCAATCCCGGCCATGTCTCCCTGCTGCAGCCAAAGTGATGGCAGCAGCCTCTCCAGATGGCCCACCTCTGCCATCACCAATACTCCACAAACTAATCTACAAATACACTGCAATCTCTGTCAGAATCCCAGCTGATCTGTTTGTAAAAATTGACAAGCTCATTCCAAAATTCATATGGACCAGGAATGGTGGCTCAGACCTATAATCCCAGCACTTTGGGAGGACAAGGTAGAAGAATCACTTGAGGACAGAAGTTTAAGACCAGCCTCAGAAACATAGTGAAACCCCATCCCTATCAAGAAAAAACAAAGAGTTAAAATTCATAGAGAACTAAAAACATTCAGAATAGGCAGATAATCTTGAAAAATAAATAAGTATGAAGACTCACACTTCCTAATTTTGCCAGTACTCCACAGTCTTGATTGCCATAGTTTTGCAAAACTATACAAAAACTTTGGTGCAACTTTGCACAAAACTGTAAAGCAATGCAATCAAGACCATGGAGTACTGGTAAAAGGACAAACAGATGAAGAGAAGAGAATTAAAAGCTCAGAAATAAACTCATGTATCTATGACGAGTTGATTTTTTTTGTTTTTTGAAGACAGCATCTCACTCTGTCACCCAGGGGAGGGTACAATCATGGCTCACTGCAGCCTCAATCTCCGGGGCTCAAATGATCCTTCTGCCTCAGCCTCCCAAGTAGCTGGAACCACAGGCACACACCACCACCCCATGTAGCTGGAACTACAGGCACACACCACCATGCCTGGCTTTTTTTTTTTTTTTAAAGAGATAAAGTCTCACTGTGTTGCCCAGGCTGGTCTGGAACTCCTTGGCCCAAGTACCCCTCCCGCCTTGGCCTCCCAAAGTGCTGGGATTACAGACGTGAGCCACCACGCCCAGCAGGCCCGCTGATTTCTGACAAAGATGGCAAGACGATTCAAAAGAAAGAATAGTCTTTCAACAAACGGTGCTGAGACAACAGGATAGAAACCTAGAGAAAATGCACCTGGACCCCTACCTCACAACATATGCAAAACATTAACTCAGAATAGATCGAAGACCTAAATGTAAGAACTAAATCTATAAAACTTTTAGAAGAAAATATGGGCGTAAATATTCATTACCTTCAATTTGGTAGTGGATTCTCAGATAAGACAAAAGAATGAGCAACAAAACGAAAAATAGATAAATAAAACTTCATCAAAATTAAAAACTTTTGTGCTTCAATTAAAGACAACCCAACTGAGTGCAGTGGCTCATGCCTGTAATCTCAGCTACTTGGGAGGCCGAGGTGGATCACTTGAGTCCAAGAGTTCATGCTCAGCCTGGGCAACATGGTAAGACCTCATCTTTAAAAAAAAGAAAAAAAAATACTAGCCAGGCATGGTGGCACACATCTATAGTCTCATCTACTTGGGAGACTGAGGTGGAAGGATTGCTTATACCCAGGAGTTCAAGGCTACAGTGAACTACGATCTTGCCAATGCACCCCAGCCTAAGCAACAGAGCAAAACCCTGTCTCTAAAAACAAAGACAACTCAAAGAACAGGAGAAAATATTTCCAAATTATATATCTTATCCAAGTGTCCATGCAAATATGAATGGATAAACAAAATGTGGTATATACATACAATGGAATGATACTGACTTCAAAAGAAATGAAATTTTGAGATATACAACATGGATAAACCTTGAACACATTACGCTAAGTAAAATAAGTCAGACAGAAGGACAAATATTGTAGGATTACACATATATTAAGTTTCTAAGTAGTCAGATTCATAGGAAGAGAATTTAGAATGGTGTTTGCAAGGCTGAGGAGAGGGAAGATTGGGGAGTCAGTGTGTGATGAGTACAGAGTTTCACTTGGGAAGATTAAAAAGTTCTAGACAAAAAAAAAAGTTCTAGACATGGATGGTTGCGGTGAACGCACAACAATTTTACTTCATGCTATAGGGCTGTACACTTAAAATTAGTTAAAATGGCAATTTTTATGCTATGCATATTTTACCATAATAAAAAATTTAGAATATATAAGGAATTCTTACAAATCAATAATGAAAGCATAAATACCCATTTAAAAACTGGGCAACGGGGCTGGGCACAGTGGCTCACGCTTGTAATCCTAGCACTTTGGAGGCCAAGGCGAGTGAATTGCTTAAGCCCAGGAGTTCAAGACCAGCCTAGGCAACAAATTAAGACCCCATCTCTATATTAAAAATAAACAAAAATTAGCTGGGCACCGTGGTGCACACCCACAGTCTTAGCTACTCGGAAAGCTGAGGTGGGAAGATCATTTGAGCCAGGGAGGTTGAGGGTGCAGTGGTGCCACTGCACTCCAGCCTGGGAAACAGAGCAGGACCCTTTCTCAAAAAATAAAAATGTTTTTTTAAAAAATGACTGGGCAGAAGGTCTGAATAAAAATTTCTCCAAGGAATATATACAAACTACAAATAAACACACGTAATGATGTTCAATATCATTAGCCTTCAGGCAGTTGAAAACTGAAATCACAATGAGATACTGGTTCACATGCACTAGAATGGCTAGAATTAAAAAGTCTGTTATTAACAATGGTTGGCATAGATGTGAAGAAATCACCATCTTTATATACTCCTGGTGGAAAAGTAAAATAGTATCTCCACTTTGGAAAACAGTTTGACATTTCCTCAAACAACAGAGTTATCATATAAATTCAGCAATTAGATTCCTAGGTATATATACAAGATAAACAAAAATATATGACTACACACAAAACTGTATACCAATATATACAGCCACATTATTCCTAATAGCCAAAACATGGGAACAAGCCAAATGTCCATCAATGGATAAATGGATAAACAAATATGGTATATATAGATAATGGAATATTATATGGCCATAAAAACGAATGGAGTACTAATACATGTTACAACACAGACCTTGAATACATTACGCTAAATGAAAAAAATCAGCCACAAAAACATATATTATATGATGCCATTCATATGAAAGTCCAAAATAGGTATACAGGCTAGGCACAGTGGCTCATGTCTGCAATCCCAGCACTTTGGGAGGCCAAAGCAGGCAGGTCACTTGAGGTCAGCAGTTTGAGACCAGCCTGACCAACATGGCAAAACCCCATCTCTACCAAAAAGTACAAAAATTAGCCAGGCATGGTGGCATGCACCTGTAGACCTAGCTACTCAGGAGGCTGAGGTGGGAAAATCACTTGAACCCAGGAGGCAGAGGTTGCAGTAAGCCGAGATTGCGCCAATACACTCCAGCCTGAGCGATGGAGTGAGAGACCCTGTCTGAAAAAAAAAAAACAAAACCTAAAATAGGAAAAAGGCTAGGCATGGTGTCTCACAGCTATAATCCCAGCACTTTGGGAGGCTGAGGCAAGAAGATGCTTTGAGGCCAGAAGTTTGAGACCAGCTTGGCCAACATGGCAAAATCCTGTCTCTACTAAACAGCACAAAAAATAGCCAGGTATGGTGGTGCACACCTGTAATCCCAGCTCCTTAGGAGGCCAAGGCACAAGAATCACTTGAACCTAGGAGGCAAAGGTTGCAGTAAACAAAGATAGCCATTGCACTCTGGCCTGGGCAACAGAGCAAGACTCTGTCTCAAAAAAAAAAAAAATCAAAACAGAGAAATATGAAAAATAAGAAAGCAGATTAGTGATTTCTTAGAGCTAGGGGTTGATAGCTAAAGGGTATGGAATTTCTTTTTGAGGTGATAAAAATGTTCTAAAATTGATGATGGTGATGGCTGCACATATGTGTAAATATTAAATATACTAAAACCACCAAATTTTATACTTTAAATGGGTGAATTGTATGGCATATACATTATATTTTAATAAAGGTGTTCAGTGTTTTATTATCTACCAGGTACAATGGCTGATGCCTGTAATCTAAATACTTTGGGAGGCCACAGTGGGAGGACCACTTGAGGCCAAGTCTGACGCCAGCCCGGGCAACAAGAGTCAGACCCCGTCTCTATAGAACATTAAAAAATTAGCTGGACATGGTGGCATGTGCCTGTAGTCTTAGCTACTCAAGAGGCTGAGGTAAGAGGATCACTTGAGCCCAGGAGTTTGAGGCTGCAGTAAGATATAATCGCACCACTGCACTCCAGCCTGGGCAACAGAGCAATATCCTGTTTCTATTAAAAAAGAATTTATTACCCATTAAGTAAATCCAAATTAAAACCACAATGAGATACCATAAATATTAAATGGTTAAAATTTAAAAATAGTATTAACCCAGTGTTGGCAAGGATGTGGAGAAACTGGATCACTCATACATTGCTGTGAAAATATAAAACAGTACAACCACTCTGGAAAACAGTTTAGGAGTTTCTTTTATGAAAATGAACATGCAGGAGCATAAAAGATACGTATTGCGTACTGGGCTTAATACCTAGGTAATGAAATAATCTGTAAAACAAATCCCAGTGATGCTACTTTACCTATGTAACAAACCTTCACAGGTACCCCTGAACCTAAAATAAAAGTTAAAATAAATAAATATGAATAAATAAAAGCACTAATTGAGTCCAATAGAGTCAAAAAAAAAAGGAAGCCAGGTGCAGTGATTCAGTCTGTAATCCCAGGGCCTCCAGAGGACAGGGAAGGAGGATTACCTGAGGTCAGGAGTCCATAACAAGCCTGGCCAACATAGTGAGACTCTGTCTCTACCAGAAATAAAATGAAATGTAAATGTAATTTAAATTAATTACTTTAATAAAAATAAATATGTAACCATCCTATGAACTGCAAAATGCACTCCTGGCATTTATTCCAAAGAAATGAAAACATAAATTCATATAAAAACTTGTATATAAATGTTCACCACCAGCTTTAATCGTAACAACCAAAAATTAGAATCAGCCCAGATTTGCTTTAACAAATAAACGGTTAAACAAACCGTGGTACAGGTTGAGTATCCCTTACCAAAAATGCATGGGACCAGAAGTGTTTCAAATTTTGGAATTCTTCACATTCTAGCATATTTGCACTATACTGGTTTATTCACATTAGAGATTCAGCATCCCTAATCTGAAAATCCCAACTGCTTTAATAGCCTCTCCTTTGACTGACACGTCAGCACTCAAAAGTTTCCAATTTTGGAATATTTCAGATTTCTGATTTTGGGGTTAAGGATACTCAATCTGTACATCCATACCATGAAATATTACCCTGCAATTAAAAGGAAAGGACTGTTGATACATACAACAACCTGAATGTATCTCCACAGAATTATGCCAAGTGAAAATACTCCAATCCCAAAAGATGATTTACTATATGACTCCATTTATTTAACATATCTGAAATAACAAAATTTTCAAAATGGAAGACAGATTAGTGGTTGCCAGATGTTAAGCATAGGCAGAGGCAGGGAGCGGGAAGTGGGTGCAATTATAGAATGCCAAGACAAGGAATCCTATGGTGATGGAACTATTCTGTATCTCAACTGTGGTGGCAGATACATGAATCAACCTAAGTAAAAAAAAAAAATGTATAGAAATTCAACATACACACACACACAAGTACAATAAAACTGAAGAAATCTTAATTAGATTAATAGATTTTATCAATGTCAATATCCTGGTTGTGATACTGTATTCTAGTTTTATAAAATTACCATTGGGGGAAATTGCCAAAGTACCTAAGAGCTCTCTCTATATTAGTTGTTACAACTGCATGTGAATTTATAATTACAAATAGAAATTTAAATTTAAAAAAATTCTCAGCAAACTAGGAATAGAGGTGAACTTCCTCAACTTGACAAAGAGCATTCACAAGAAACCTATACAGCAAACAAATATCATTGTGAAAGACCGAATATTTTCCCACTAAAATTGGTAACACTAAGAGGATGTCTGCTACCATCATTATTCTTCAATGGAATACTAGAAAATACAGAAAATCCTAGCTAACATAGTGAAGCAAGAAAAAAAACCAAAAGGCATAGAGATGAAAAGGAAAAAATAAAACTATCCCTATTTGCAGGTGACATAATTGTCTAAGTAGAAAATCCCAAAGAAACTATAAGAGGGAGAAAAGTACTATTCAGAACTAACAAGTTAAGTTCAGCAAGTTCACAGGATACAAGGTCAACATAAAAAGTAAACTGGACTGGGTATGGTGGCTCACGCCTGTAATCCCAGCACTTTGGGAGGCCAAGGCGGGCAGATAACCCGAGGTCAGGAGTTCAAGACCAGCCTGGCCACATAGTGAAACCCCTTCTCTACTAAAAATGCAAAAATTAGCTGGGTGTGGTGGCAGGCGCCCATAATACCAGATATTCAGGACTCTGAGGCACGAGAATCACTTGAACCCAGAAGATGGAGATTGCAGTGAGCTGAAATTGCACCACTGCACTCCAGCCTGGGCAACAAGAGCATAAGTCTGTCTCAAGAAACAAGAAGTCACCTGAATTTCTCTACACTTGCAATGACTAAATGGAATCTGAAACTTTAAAACAAAAGAACTTAAAACAGCACCCACAAACCTGAACTACTTAGGTAAAAATTTCACAAAGTATGTGCAAGATTAGTATGCAGATAACTACAAACATTAGGCCAAGTGAGTTCCTATTGACTTCTTTTCTTCCTGAGTATGGCTTAAACATTCCTATTCTTTACATGTGTTGGGTTGATAACGATCCCGTTTCATAGTTGTTTCTTGGAGAAAGGATTTGATAAGCAAGTTTTTCTGTATACTTTTTAATGTTTTCTGTTTTCTACTATTCTATTGGTCTATTAATCAACCATCAAATTCACTGACACTTCTACTGCTATTTTGCATGTCTTGTTAAGTACGATTTGTTATTCTGAACTTAATAATTTATTCGGAAATTAAATTTTTCAGTTCTAGAATTTCAAAATGGTTTTTTACAGTTTCCACTTCTGCATTAAAATTATAAACATATTTGCCTTTTTGTACTCAAGAATGACTATAATAACTGCTTTAATATTCTTGTTGCTAATTTCAACAGGTGAGTCAGTCTCTAATTGATCCCTTTTTCCTTTGAGCATGGGTCACATTTCCTTTCTTCATCTATCTAGTATTTCGGACTGGACACTGGATACTGTAAAAAAATACAGGGAAGACACTGCATTCTGTTAGATTCCTCAAAAGAGTTGGCATTATTGTTAAAACAGATAGTTGGCTGAGCACAGTGGCTCAAGCCTGTAATCTCAGCACTTTGTAAGGCTGAGGCGAGCGGATTGCCTGAGGTCAACAGTTCAAGTCCAGCCTGGCCAACATGGTAAAACTCCATCTCTACTAAAAATACAAAAATTAGCCGGGCACGGTGGTGAGTGCCTGTAATCCCAGTTACTAGGAGGGTGAGGCAGGAGAATCGCTTGAACCTGGGAGGCAGAGGCTGCAGTGATTTGAGATCACACATTGAACCCCAGCCTTGGTGACAGAGTCTTACTCTGCCACAAAAGAAAAAAAAAAAAGCACAGAGAGTTAACTTACTTGAAATGAAACTCCAAACCCTGTCCACTCTGTAGTAGCAAACAACTCAAAGCTTTTATTCTGTTCTTTTAGTCCTAACCAGACTAGCTAGAATCTGGGCTGCAGTTAGGCAGCTGGACCAGAGCTATGGGCAGAGTTTTTGTGCAATCTGGTGCTCCCACTCTGTGACTCTTTTCTAGGTGGGATCTCTCTACTTATATTACAGCTGCTATGGTCTCCCTAAATTTTTTCCCTTGATTTCACATCCAATAAGACCACAGATTTTTATCCAACTCTTAACTGCCACAGATAGAAAGTAGATCCTTGGCTGACGCAAAAAAGATTAACAATAGAGAATTCAGCCATTGGAATTTCCTTCTTCCATGTGTTGACTCCCCGCCAGTTTATCTACTTTTTGTTGATATCTAGCCTTCAGTATGCTGCCCAGAATTTAATTGGTATTTATAAGTGACATCTGTTCATCCAGTTGGAGATACCACTACTGAAGGAGTTCCTCAACTAGTGAACACAAGATTCCAACAATCTAACTTCATTCTAAAGACAAAAAGAACTTTAAACAAATACTGAACTATAGTTACATTTCTTTAATGTGATGGTATGGATAACAATTCTGAAACTGTGGGTACAATGAAGACTAGGCAAATGAATACAAATAAATTAGGGATAGGCCGGGAGTGGTGGCTCACGCCTGTAATCCCAGCACTTTGGGAGGCTGAGGTGCATGAATCATCTCAGATCAGGCGTTCCAGACCAGCCTGGCAAACATGGCGAAACCTCATCTCTACTAAAAATATAAAGATTAGCTGCGCATGGTGGCACACACCTGTAGTCCCAGCTACTCAGGAGGCTGAGGCAGGAGAATCGCTTGAACCCAAGAGGGAGAGGATGCAGTGAGCTGGGACGGTACCACTGCACTCCAGCCTGGGCGACAGAGTGAGACTCCATCTCAAAACAATAAAAATAAATTTAAAATTTGGGGATAATAGGAACCAGGTTTCTTTCTGTTACAGAAAGAAGTTAAAAATATGAAAAGGGGAAGTTGGGCCGGGCGTGGTGGCTCACGCCTGTAATCCCAGCACTTTGGGAGGCCGAGGCGGGCGGATCACGAGGTCAAGAGATCGAGACCATCCTGGCCAACATGGTGAAACCCCGTCTCTACTAAAAGTACAAAAAATTAGCCAG